>VYZM01011049.1:515864-520864 GCA_013398915.1 Dromas ardeola | reverse complement strand
AGATGCCCGACTTTGTGATTTAATGAATTCTCTGTTTATAAAAAGTAAGCGGTAGGTTAAATAACGTGCTTCAGAATGTCATTATTTGGGGGATTCCACCATGACCCAAATTCATGATTCTTTAACAGACCAAAGAAGTCTGATCTTTTGCATTACATCATATACATTAGCACACAACATTTCCTGACTGCTGGGAATGGTGGCCAGCAGCACACCGGGATGCTCCAGCTGGAGCGCAGAGTTTTGTTTGCTGCAGAGGGAGGATTCTTCCCAGAAGAAGTTTTGCTTTTAATACACAATATGAAAACAGCAAAACAAGACATGAAAAATTACAGTACATATTAAATTTCAGATTCAGGCTGCTCCTTTGGCTTTACAATTGAGCAAGTAAATTATGTTGCGGTAGAAAGGTTTCAAAGTTTTGCCGGTCGCTCGGTTAAACATCAAGCCATAAAAATATTATTTGAGTTGCTGTTAATAAAACTTGCAGTTCATTAAGGATATCTGACAGAAAGAAATCTATGTAAATAGGGATTAGTGACTGGTGAGCAAGCTTTCTGTCATAAACAAACTTTCTTTGAGGTTCAAAAGACTTCAGTTAACGATTTAAAGATTCGTTCTCCTTTCATTGTTTTCAGGCATTGCCAACTCTTTGTCTACAGGAAAAAAGCTTGGAAGAGCTGTACTTTGTACACATTTTCCAAGTTCCACAAATTGCTACAGATATAAAATATAGCAATGGAAAAAAACACTGCTGAATTCGGAGAAGGAATGACAAAATTAAAATGCCCCAATGACATTGTTAAAATTATAAAGGGTCTCCCGCTAGAAGTGAAAACCAACATTAAAAGAATTTCTCCTACTTCTATCACACTTTTGCATCTCTGTTTACCCAGTGTAACTAATGATAAGGGATCTCAGCTTTCCAATTATGATACTGCATTGACCTAATTGGGTTTCTGGAGGGCTTCAGGGAATTCCGTGTTTCAAGACCTTGTTCCCACTAAATTAAGAAAGATTTAGAAGTATGGCAGTTTCAGAAAGGGACAAATGAACCTACTGATCCAGAGCTGGAAAAAGAAATTCTGGACTAAACTTGACTGCAAGCAGCAGAAATACAAAACCCATGCCTTGAACTGTAAACTCCTCGCAGCAGTCTTACTGGGATTAATAAATCAGAGCCGTCGTGAGCCTAAAGAAGCGACGTGAAAGCTCTAATAATTGCCGTCTCCTGTCTAACAGCATGGAGCGAGCGCGGAGCGAGCGCTGCCGCCCGCCAATCCACAGGCTGCGATTAACCTCCCGGCCAATTACAGCCTCATTGGCAAAGCAAACAAGGAATTATTGGCTGTTTAGTCGGGCTTTTCTTCTCCCGCTCTGTCCCCTGGTTCTCATTCTGGTTTTTTCTCCCCTTTTCCTGTTAGGCAAAAAAAGCCAACCATCTGCAAACACCTGATATTCATCTGAGTCCCTGCAGTTGTACAGTCTTGTTAAATTGTTACCACCTTTTCCACAAGCAGTTTTGGCAATTAACCTCGTGGTCATACACTTCAAAGGAAACAACTGTTGAGTTTAACCTCCTTGAGCTACCATGGATTCCTTTATGATTTTTCTTCAAACACTTTCATCCCCAACAAAAATGCGGACTGATAAGATTCGCGTTTATTTTTCCATTTTGTCAGTTTATTAAGATGACAAATATCCTGACCAGTTACCACTATTTCGTGCTCCTCAGAGGACATGCAGAAAGCAGCCTTCCTATTGATTCCCATTTCTAAGGCAGGGTGCTCTGCTTGCTGGAATCCCCGCATTTGATACATCTGACCCCTCCTTGCCCTTCTTTGCAAATCTCTCATATATTTCTCACAATGCCTAAAAGCTCAGAAAACAGAAAATACAAGTAGACTTAGTGATAAGGACACAAGACGCCATTAGAAAAATATATGTATTTCGCAAAACACCACCATTGCTGAGAGACAGGACTACTTTGCACATGAAAAAAGCTAAAAATTCCTCCACCTTCAATTAGAATACCAGTTAGCGAGATCGGGATCTATGTTAGCACAAACTAACTGAACTTTTCCTTCTGTCTAAACTTTTGACTACAACATATATTAATTTACCAGACTGTGCAGCTGCTCCTTAAGCAACTGGATAGCTAATGATAGGGAAGTACCAAAGCAAATACTACAGGAGTGCGATCAAATTACTTGGAATGCCGTGTGTGTCCCCCCCCTCTGCCCCCCCGCCTCCCTTTCCATTCTGGTATTATTGCACATCTTTTCTCCAAAGTAATCACAAAAATGTAAAACAGGTTATTCTTAGGAGAAGCTTCCAACAGAGAGGCGAAGAATACCGCTCCCCCACCACCCCAAAAAAAAAAAAAAAAAAAAGAGTGTTGGAATGACCTTTTGCTACCGAGTGAGCGCAGCCCGGCCGCGATGGGGAAAACATCGCTTTTCTCTGGCTGCAAACTGCCCTGGGTGGGAGGGAGCGCCTGTGAGGGAGAAAGAACAAAATATTTGCCTAGGAAAAAGAATGTAAGAAAAGTTTCGGGTCTGTCTTGCAGCGCGAGAAGGGGAAGCATTTGGGCAAGCATATGGCATGTGTTTCAGCTTGTGAGGGAGAAAAAAAAAAAAAAAATCACGATGTTACGTGCAGTTCAGACCAAATAGAAAACTTATTCTGACTATTCTCATTTGTCAGAGGCTTCTCAAAACTAAGCAGATCTCTCCATAGCTCTAAACGTCAAAGGAGGAAGTAACCGGTGGGTATTGAGTTTACATTTTAGGCTCTCTTTTAACTGTTTCCACTTTTAATTTTAATATGCTTGTCAACAAAATTAAAAACTCCTTCACTCAAAAAAAAAAAAAAAGAGAAATTAGCACATTAAATGATACATGGGTCTGGTGCTATGTTGCACAGTTCAGTGAACCCCTGCATAGATCAGCAAGATGGCTGGAAATGTCTCTTTCCGTCTGTTTTTCATCTCGAAAGCCTGTGTACTCAGCAGAGTGTGAAGAGTGCCTCTCTCCCCTCCCAACGCTCTCCTGCTCGCCCCCCCCAAAAGCCCCTGCAGCGGAGAACAGGAACTAGAGCAAATGCTTTTGTGAATTAAGAGATCTTGTGAGCGTAAATTTGGTCAGGCTGCTCCTTTCTGCAGGCCAGCCCCGGCTGCTGCCCCAGGATGTGAACTGTCAGTTTGCATAGCTGGTGATGAGTTGCAGAACCATCAGTAAAGGTGAAGACGGCAGAAGCAAGAAAGATTCAAGACTGGTGGAAATCATTTCACAAGGAAAATTTCAGCCATCAGTGGGAGGAAGCTTTGAAAAATGCTGCCATTTCCGAGTCAGAACGAAGGAAAAATTAAATTACTGCCGGTGAGGCGAGCCAAAGTCGCATCTTACCCTAGGGAGAGGTTTGATAATGGTAAACATTTGACAGCTGGCCTGAAGTTGTTATCTTGTTCTAACAGTTGTTATAGTCTGAATGAACATTTCTGATAAGAGAACAGAAAGAAAAACGCTAAACCATTTCTAATTTCTCGCTTTCTATATTTTAAGCTGCACTGCCCAAAGCCAAACAGGTTTAAAGCAGTATGCCACCATCAGCCCGACGAAAGCTTTGGTTTCTACACGAAGCAAAGGACTACAGCGTGAAACGAACGGCAGCACCGCCTCAGCCGAGCTGACGGCGAGCGTGTATAGCAACACCTTAAGAAGAATTTAAAACAACTTCAACCCTCTTCAACTCTCTTTCAATATCCCTTGAACATCCCCTCTCTGTTTCACAAAAAGCAGTTACAAGAATTAACCCTAAATTAGAGTGAAACTGAAAAAAAAAAAAAAAATCAATCAATTTAAGTATTTAACTTCAAGATCTACCACAAAACCTCGTTTCTTTATTACTTGACTTCAAGCTGCTGATGTACGACAAAACTTCAGCTCCCTGACATCAAGTAACAAAGAATAACTAGACAGAGACATTAGAAAGGTAGGAACCTCGGTTCCACCTGACCAGAGCATTAATGAATGAAAACCAGTTCTGTTTAAGCAGAAAAGAAGTATGCTATCTTCACAGGAAATTTAATTATATGTAAGATTTTTTTTTTTTTTTTTGTGCTCAGTTGTTACTGACAAAGCATGTATTGAGGAGGGGAACACGGCTCTGCTCTGGACTGCTGTTAGCAGCTCCTCCTTTAGAAAAACACCGTGTGGATATGGAAAGTACATTACACGTATGTCAAAATCAAACTACCATTCTGGCAGTGAAACATGGGTTTGGTGGTGTTTGTTTTTTTTCTTTTCTTTTTAAAATCAGGAATGCACTTCTAAGCTATTTAACTAACGCTGCTTAACCTCGCAGAACGCATACACTAAACATTTACCTCCCATTAAAAATAATTAAGATGAATATGTAGCATGGCTATTAAACTCTGTTTCATAACTTACTGAAATGGACTGTTGGTAAATCTTCCTATCACTGGGTGCCTCAAACCTTCCTGCCAAACGTGCCTCCTCGCTGCAGAGGTGGGCACAGGACACCGTCACGGCTAAAGCTGACGGATCGGTGTCCCTGATGGTAACAATCCCAACCGCAGGCACACGATAAAGCTCCAATTAGAAAGGCAGCATGTAAAACTCGGTCCTTAGATACGTAAGTTAACTCCAAAACTCACTCTGCTTCTCCTACATTAACAGGTAGAAAGTGTTTCATTACTTTTTCGAATGACTACCCCATCTTAGAGCAAAAGTGTATAAATTGATATTAAAGTATGGTATTTTGAGAATGTTTCAAACTAAGGTCAAACTCGTATTAAAAAACCTACTAGTGTAGGCTAAAATAACAGTCTGGCTGAGCAGCCTTCGGTGCATCTGGGTTCAATTACCCACTACATCCTTGCTATGTTTTCTACTAGCAAGAACAACGCAAGCAAGACTCGGAGTTCACGAATAATGTCAAAGTTAGGTTACTCAGAAGAGGAATGAGATAAATCAACC
>VYZM01011049.1:437531-515472 GCA_013398915.1 Dromas ardeola | reverse complement strand
GTTTGACCCTGGAACAATGAGTCTGGATTAACGTTCATTATTTGCATTCAAGAGGCTGCTGTGCGGAGTCGGAACCGCTCCAGCGCCAGCCTGCCCAGAAAAGAAAGCGGCTCTGACACTTGTTGAAATCTTGGCTCTCTCCTCTCCAACCACCTCACCAGTGCCCAAAACTCAGGCCAAATACAAGCCTTCTGTGTCTTGCTTTCGTGTTGTCAAGCTAGTTAATGAGGATTTAAGAGCTGGGCAGGTAAGCAGCGTACTGGAGCTCACCTCACAGTGCCCCGGGTTAAGGGGACACCACACTGGGATCAGCCGTCCTAAGGATCCCGTCGCACTGGGGCTACCCATGCAAATGGTGTAAGGGGAAAGTTAGACTCCAATGTCACAAGCCCTCCCAGGGGACAGTTGCCACATCCCCGCACCGCACACCTCAACCTTTCTGACCAGTCCAAAATTTTGGGATTTTACTTAGATCGTGAATAAAATCACTGCCTGCAAACATAGATGCTCCTCCAGGGAACGCGAAGATTGTCACTCGCTTCCATCGAGGCCCATAAAAAAGCAACTGTCGGTAAAGTTGCTCAAAATTATGTATGTTCTGGGAACACTGTATAAAGTATTTTTACATCACCGTGTTTAATTCTGAGAAACTCTATATGAAGCCTGGTAAAAAAAATGCATCCAAATACCAACACATTTGCAAAATGATCAATCAGGTTAAATTTAGAGGAAAAAGTGTCTTTTACCCAAGTCAGCGTTTGCCAGAACGCTTCCAAATTAGAACATAACGGTATTTTAAATCATGCAATATCCAAATGCCACATTTTATATATATATATATTTATTATAAATTCATACTACTGTAATGTACCTAATTATATAAGGTCATTTCTTATAGAAAAGCACTAGTATAAAAGTTTTATGCAAGAACAGTCTGGCTGTTTATTAATTTACTACTGCAGATGAGAAGCCCTCCGCCGATTGTTACACGGATGTACGCAACACACTTCTGCATTCCAGAAAAGCAACCTGCCCGGCTTACAAAATATTAACCAGAATCGGGATGACGGACCGAACGGACCTCAAGGGTTCGTCCCTTCCTATACCTGCACACAAGGCACCCTCTCCCTCTCCCAGCACTCGCCTTCGCTCACCCGTTTCCCTGGAGACCGGCATTTACAATGAATGCTATAAATACACAGAGTAATTAGGCATCTTTGGAAGCAAACCTTTTCTCAGCCGTTTGCCATCTCAGGAATGTTTTAACTTCTGGAACAGAGAATGATGTTGGTTTATAAAGAATACGAATGCAGCCCCTGGATGGGCCAGGCTCAGAGCTCCACTGAGGGAGAACCTAGAGGAGAAAACCACCCTTGGGCAGGTCATCACTAGAGCCCGGGAATGGTGAGTATTGGCAATGGCAATCTAGACTTTGCTGGCTATTCGCCCACTGGGAACAAAACTAAATATCACTGTGAACATGCTATAAAATACGAAGGAGAGATTTAAAACTTATTTCTAGAGTTAATTTTAAAAACCACGTGCACCAAATACACACCGTAACACACTTCTGTTCCATCAGGGTCTTACCTTCTCACAATCTCTACTGCTAAGGCTAGGGAAAGGCCCTGAAAAGCCAGTTGATGCTGAAGGAACAGAGCCAGCAGCTGTTCAAATCTCTGCCTGGCTTGTCAGCTTATTGCAAAGGCTGTAGGATTTACACAATTAGTTTTGCCAAGTTGTGGTGGAGATCTATCAACACCCAAAGAAGCAACCGAGACTTTGCTGAGCTCAAATGATCCACACGGTACCTATTTACTGAACAGGGAGGTGTACTATTGCTTCCAAAGGCAAGCAATGCAAACTGGAAAGATGCGTGTATGTGTATGTGTGTATGTATGTACATATACATACAGATAGACTCTGCCTCATCTCCTTTCATGTTATCTATTTCAGCTCTTTAGTCCTTTCATGTAAAGGCTTCAAAGGCCCTTCCAAATACTGACTTTAAATGACGAAATAATGTATTCTTCAGCCAAAAAAACCCCAAATATTTTGGGATGGGTATGATCGAAGATACCCATTTATGTCAATGAAATTTTTAACTTTGCCATGCACCAACCACTCCTCCAGCCAGAGAGGAGAACTACTTTTGCATATAGCACTTCAGTAAAACTTCTGGCATTCATGAAGCAGATTCATATTTAGTTCCCCCCTGCCCTTACCATCCAACTGGAACAACGGTAAGTCAAATAAAGTTTCACTACAATAACTAAGGTATCATATACAAAGTTAAATACAGCCTTGTAGGGGAGAATGGTTTTCCCCCAGCTGCAAACCACCACGAGCAAGACACTTTGCAGTAGGTAACGTGGAGCATCAGAACCACGTCCAGTACATCAACGTAAAGCTGCTCACAGGGTACAGCTGACTGATGTCTGCTTTTATGGTTTGATCTTGCTCCACCAGAGTCTAATTCAAAATTCCCAAG
Organism: Dromas ardeola; assembly: GCA_013398915.1. Classification (NCBI taxonomy): domain Eukaryota; kingdom Metazoa; phylum Chordata; class Aves; order Charadriiformes; family Dromadidae; genus Dromas; species Dromas ardeola. Next base: position 512,981 of record VYZM01011049.1, on the reverse strand, counting down.
TAAAATCATCCCTCGTACAAGACAAGGTAATTAAACACTGAGACACACTAGATATAAAAAGCCAAAGCAATCACTGTCTTCCTCCTGAACATACTGGGAAGAACTCTATACCACTGACTACGCAGGGGGAAAAGATGAAGTCTTCTCTCACAAGACAGTTTTAATGCCTGCAGTAAACCTGTTTAAGACTGAATTTACTTCCAGAATCTCAGTCCTTCACTTGTGCGCTGGAACCAGGAGGTATGGCAGAAGGGGGGTCGTGGGGTTTTGTATCGTATGAAGAACAAAGCGAAGCAACTTCAATACAACCTTGAAACAGATCTGCAGGCAGAACCGTCTTTTGTAAAAATTATATTCCTCTGACTACGATGTGTAAGTATCTGCTCTTATCTAATAAAAAGATCCTTTTGAAGTAAGTGGCTCAGTTGGGCTGTGCCAACGCTTGTGTTACTAACCCAGAAGAAAGGCCGCTGAATACCGGATGCGAGCTTCGTCTCATCTGTATCACTTTGAACCATAAAAGCAGCAAGAGCAGAAACAGAAGGGAAGCCAAGTGCTTAATACTGGACAGCGACTTTCTTTAAATCTCTTCTACTTCCTAATTAACTATAGTGACTCTACTGTGTAATAGCAGCCTGCGGTAGGTGCTTTTCCCGCACCCAGAAATCGAGAAAAATGCATCAGGACCCAGCGAATAAAAGTAATTGCTTTGCCCGCAATTTTGGTTTCTTGCTTTATAGGATTTGTTGTGAAAGGAGACATAGTTAAGGAAGTGTTTGGGGAGGATATCTAAAACCAACATAATGCCAGGTTATCTCAGAAACAGCAGAAAATCAGTTAAACATCACTTCTGTCCATTTGCATGTTATTTATAATAAAGCAAGCAAGAAACAACACTGTAAATGAAAGTCCAACGATTCTCTTTAGTTTTCAAAAAATCAGGGATTTAGAAGTTATCTAAAAAATTTATACCAGGCACAGCTCGAGCACATGTGATTATTTTATTTTTTTTAAAGAATTTTCAAAAGTTTATGGTAGAAAAATGCAAGAGAAGCACTAAAGCTATTTAGTCCCTTAAAACAAATAAAGAGTAAGTTTGTCTAGAATTTAGTCAGCATTTCGTAAGTGGCCTTCTACTTTTTCAGTGTGTTGTAACTGCTGAGATGCTGTCATTCACAGAATAGCGGCCACCATTCGCTCTGGTATTTATAAGGAATTCATAGTGGTAAACTCTTCAGATACTCTGGCATCGTTCTGAAGCATGATGAATTTCACGATGGCCTTTTGGACAGAGTTAGGAACCTTATTTCCAATGCATTAAGAATGAAGGTGGGGTTTTATATGTATATGTTTTGGGTTTTTTTAACCTTCAAGTTTCTTTTATCTTCAGCCTTCAGGGATGTGAGATCCTTCAGCTTTTTCCATGAGAGTTTTGTGCATCAGAATGGACAACTGTCCATCCTTGCTTTCATACTTAAAAATAGTGGTAACTATTTGCCCAAAACCCTCAGCCAAAGAGGCTGCTGTTCTACCGAGCAACTCAGAATCACGAATCCAGGACATATTATTTAATTCTGCAACATTTGAGAACACTTGCTCAGATTTGCATAAGTACTACTTCACCTAACACAGAATTTTACCAGAAGGAATACAGACCAAGTAATCCTTGTTCTGGATTATCTTTCCGAAGAGTTCCTGCAGATGAAGTATCCACAGAATATAACATTACTGAATGCAGATCTAGCCATTCTGGAATTAGCAAATTATTTTTAAACACTTGACATGTGATGATGCATAATGAATAAATAAATACACATTTATGATGGAGAGATGTTACGGTTCAAAAAAGCAATACAACATCTTTCAGCTACCCTTTCTTAAAACCCTAATATGCTTGTGCATAAATAAAGCCCTTAGCTTGCTTGGATAGACTCTCACTGAGACGTGCCGATGGTGCTAATTCAGAGCAGAAAACGCTCTTATTCCAGGCCACTGCAGTGAAGTGACATTTACCTAATGCAGCCATAAATTTCCTGATAATTAGTGGGCAGCTGATGGTGATGCAATCTGACTAGTGCAGCAATGCCAGCCTCACACTAGCTCTCCAACACCCACAAGTTAATCAGATTTAAAACCAAAAATTTCCAAATTTCTGAAGAGTGCAATGGCTCAGAGACAAAGGCTGGTACCACTACGCTCACACCAGTTGCTGTGATCTTTTCATCTTCCAGGCACTGTTACTAACGAGATGCAGCTCCCTTTTACACTCAACCGTTTTTAATGTCAAAAAACTTGTATGACTTTTCACTTACCAATAGGTAATCAATAGTTCCTGAATTCTACATAACTGTGGAGTAAATTTAGAGGAGTTCACACTGCTAAAATGATGGAATTTTGAAGTGTACAGAACAGTTATCTTCAAAAATAATTTCCAAAAGTTACTTCTAAAATTTTACAAGCCTCTGAGATTCCTCAGCCAGCTTTGAAAGTTTCTGATCTCATTTGGATTTTCAAAGTTAAGTAGCTGAGCAACTACTTTAAAAATCTGGCACCAAATCACATACAGTCTCCCACCTACCGTGAAGTGCGCAGTCCCCAACGTTGCTTCATTCTACGTTACTATTGTACAAAATAATTCAGGTTGACAAAATGATACTAAGGAACCTTAACTGTTGTTTTCTTTTTCAAAATGGAAAATGTTTACATTCTAATACTTTGGAAGTATAAGACTGATTAAATAGTAGCCCTAGATGTCCTAGTACAGTAAGTTTGTTTAACACTGCAAGAACTACTATGGAAGTTGTAAGCAGATGCTCAGACAGAGAGAAAACACAGACCCATCCTTTAAAATACTTTCTCAAAACAATCTTTGACCTTTTAGGTGCATCATGAACGAGGCCAGTCAATCAGAGAAAACCCTTCTCCTTGTTTTTTTCTTGGATGAACTGTTTCTTCATCACACTATTTGAGAAAGAAAAAGAACTTTTCCTGCATGATAAGTTAGAATATTCTTCTAAAGCAAACCGTAAGATGAAATCTCATGAGAAAGTTAATTAACATTTGGAAAATACCCTGAAATTCTCGTTGAATGCAAAGGGCCATCCACACATTCTCACTGCTCAGGATGCGTTCGGCTCACCCCTTGTTTCCTGAAGGAAGGGAAAGATGACTTCTAGCAAAGCTGTAAGGATGGCACGGGGATGCTTCCCACATTCCCTAGTGCTCCCTTCTCTGTGGTGTTCATCACATTTACTCGTCTGAGATGCAAGTCAGAGTCACGGTTTCCCAACTACACGTTACTTTTGGTTTTGCCTATCGTTTTTGGCTCAAAAACGTTTTTGGCTCAAAAGCTCAGCAAGTAGCGATGAACAGGTCACTCCACCTGGAGGCTGGCAGCAACTGGAGGGCCACAGGGGGCTCCTGGGACCTGTCCTCATCACTGACTTGGAAGAAGCAACCAAGTGCACTCTCGTCACATTTCCAGACGAGACCAAATTGGGAGGACGTGTCGATGTGCTTGAGGGCAGGGCTGCCACTCGGGGACTGGGAGGAACAGGCTGACAGAAACCTGGTGAAGCTCCGTAAGGCCAACTGCAACGTCTGGCACCCTGCAAGGAAGAGCCCCATGCAGCAACGCCAGCTCCCATTCAGAAACTGGCACCTGCACCACGCCTGGTCAGGACACAGAGAGCAAAGGGGCACCAGGCACATCAGTGCAGCTCGATGCCAGTCACTGCTTCTTTAATAAATACTCCTGCAGTGGATGCATCTCCTCTCCGGATCAACAACATCTTTACGTGAACACAAACCTGACAAGAAAGGGACTGCAGAACTTAGGATGGATTTTAACAGGTCCACCTAACCCCTGCACGCACAATACAAAACCCAATAAAGTCAGGGCATGCTTTTCCACGTACTCAGCGTTTTAGTTCCTACGCTAATTATAGCCCATGCTGATCTTTAAAAATAAAAAAAACCCACAAAATTTAAAAACCTACAATAGGGTGAAATCATTATGTATATTTTTGTTTTGAATTCCTAGTTAATAGAAGTGTCGGACCATCTAGGTCCTACCAATATGCTTTTGAAATCTGTCTTTAGTTACACGCCCAACACTCGATAGGAACTTTCTGACCTCCCTCTGATTTAAAACTTGGTTGTAAGCATTACTTTTTGTCATTCTTTTTCCTTATTAAAAAGGGCAGTGCGGAAAAAAGATGATTAAAGATATCAAACACCAAACCTCATGTGAATGGACTGTTGGAAAATAAAGTACGATTTAATGACGTGAGAAATTAGATGAAACTGTCAAGTTTAAAGAATCTTAAAATGGTTAACAGGTCAAAACATAAAAACTTCTTTATGTATAGAGTGAATATAAAGGGAACATGGTAAGTATCTGCCAAGGGTTAATTGCAACCCTGCATGAAAAGCAGTTAACAAGTGAGAGTTAGAACACCCAGGAGGAAAAGAAAAATTTTTCCAGTGCCATGAGAAATAAACAACAAGGGGGAAATATTTCCTTTGGCCACTGTTACCTCCTCTCCAAAAGCTCAGAGGAGCAGTGGGAATGCCAAGGCCTGGTTTGCTCTTGACTCCCTCTGAAACATTTGTCTTCATTACCACTCTTTTTAATCAGGGCTCCTTCATGAGTGTTTCTGCTCAGCCCCCAAGGGGCAACTCTCGGCTGCGATAAATCAGCATCCATACCGCAAGTCACTAATCAGCACTCTCAGGGAAAGAATAACAGCGAAGTGCAGACCACTAAAGGCTTGGAGAAACCTGAAGGCTTAGTGGCCTCAAGGAAGAATGGCCTACATAAAAATAATAAGTCAGTGAACCATCACTACCTTCTAGGCTTAGCAGGACTTGCATTCGGAGAAATTATTTAAAAGCCTCTTGCACACAAATTGTTCTCACTGTATAAAGGGTACTTTATTGATAAAGAGGAAACGCGCTATCACCCCTGAGTTTGGTTCGATGAATTCAGTGTATTTCACTTCTACCTCCTACTAGAAAGCATTCAAGGAAACAAACTTGGTAAGGGTTACCTACTGCTGCTGTCCTACAACTTCTGGAGAAAGAGATCAGTTTGCAATGAAATTGAATGAAGAGGAAAGGGAAACTGATAGAATATTACACATTCCCAGGACACCTCCCATATTACTGCAATGGAAGTGGAAAGTATTTTGTCTGTTTCTTTTTTTTTGGTAAAGGTTACTTATAAACACAACTAAACAGATGTCATCTTAAAAGGGAAATACCCGCATAGGTTATCTGTACTCATGACGATCTCCCTGCATCTGATCCCTTTAAAACTACTGCGCGATGTTCCAACTGCAGAAACAATTAATATTTCAATAGTCATTATTATTCCTTAAAACTGTCCAAATTCCCAAGTCCGCATCAACGCTTGCCAAACACATCACAGAAAAAAGCTGAATGCACACCCAAAACCTTTCTGCTTTTTCCCAAGTAGTGTGGATGCCAGTACCACTATGAAATAACTGTGAGCTGTAAAACCGTACTAAGTATTGGCATCCAAATTAGCAAACTAAGCATCCTCCTATCCAATAGCTGTTAAACAAAAATCCCAGAGCAAGCTTTTCCAAAACCACAATTGCAGCCATCCACAATTTTTTCCCTGTTAAGACTCATCTCTATGGTACCTGGAAACCTGGCCCACGTAGATAAAGCAATTATGGCCATACATGGAAAGATCACAGAAAAAGAAGAATCTTCCACCGTTCCTACTTCCAAAGCTCAGGAAGGTCCAGAAATCCCATCCATCCAGTGAGCAGACTCCAGCACTGAACTGAGCACACTGTAGAAAAACCTTCTACGGTCCTAAACCAACAAACCAGAATTATTTACTGTTGTCTACTCTTTTTTTCTTAAAGTTTTGGACCATAGAAACCGTAGAACGGACTCAGTTATAGCCGGGAGGTAAAGGGGACCTGCAAATGCTTCCACAGGGCCCAAATGTTGAGGTCTCTTGCATGCGCTTCACTGTTTGGCGTTTCTATGGTGGGATGTGCAGCCATAGCCAAGTCAGCTTCTGTGTCTCATACAATGGTTGTTCTAACACCGCTTTGGGTTCTGGCTTTAACTCCGATTCAAATTAAGAAAGGATAATGGTCCTGTGCTTTAGCAGCCGGAGGCTTCATTGCTGTGCAAGGGCCCCGTGAGCAGCAGGCTCTGTGGGTTACCCACTGGCTTCCTCAGGACCCCAGAGGCAGGACCCGTATTGCTTTGCACCCAACGTCTGCCAAACTATTCATAAAGCCCAGAGAGCACCACTGGGATGGAGCAGCTTCTGAGCAGAGGTTCAGTCCTGAACGCCAAACAGAGGGGAAGGGGAGAGACAACCTCTGCTATTCACTCTTCACGAACTTCTGAAGGGTTTGAGGATCACACCCAGGTTTATTACACTTAAAGGAGTTACTGTGAGCAACATAAAAACATTTACTACTCCACGTTAATCAAAACACAAGTAAATAATCCACTAATTATGCTAATTAATATGCATTTGAATTTAGAAGCTATCTAAGTGGCTAATTTCAGATGGTTAAAAGGAGGATACAGTATTCACTTTAGGGAGACACAATCTGCTCAAAAGTCAAGTCTTGTGAGCGCTATAAATAGGTGGTTCAGTACAGTTAGAGACGGGTTATATTAGAAGAGCTGCTAAACCAGAGCATGGAATGTAACAGAAATATTCTCTACATCAATCGTGCTCCTTTACTTCAAAGAATTCAATATACTTCAGTGTTCCTTTCTCAAAGATGAAAATTGTCATTTAAGTTGTCTGGTCCCACTCCGCTTAAATGATCCTTTAATTTCCTTTCTTATTTCTAAGCCCTCAGGTGGCTAGCGCAATGCTAGCTGGCCTCGGTTGCATGTAAAGTTCACAGCTCCTTGCCTGATCTCATGATCCTCTCTCAAAACAGCACTTTCAGAAGCGTTTCCTGTCTAGCTCTGCCTTGCGTGATGTGCTCCTTGGCTGAATCAGCTGCCAGACTAAATCCCTTTCGTGGAAAGCCGGAGAAAACCCGGCGCGGCCCCTTCCCCCTCCACCTAGGGCCTGACATCCGGAACTGACTTAGGAAGTACTATAATGGTTACCAAATTTTTGGGAACTGCCTTAGCTTTTCTGAGCTAAACATATGTTTAGTACAGGCAGCATCCACCGTCACCACTTGACCTTATGGCAGCCTTCGAGTTGCTGATTTTTTCCTCTTTTTTTTTTTTCTCCCCCTTGAAAAAGCAAGAAAACTTTTACCAGATAACACATGATGTAAATGCAAAATTATGTTGTGAAATGACTGCAAACATGCTGTTTTCCAGATGTTTGACGAGACAGTAAAGAAATAGCACAAAGAAGGGTCAACAGTTTCCGTCAGAGGCTCTGCTGGGTTCCACATGAAAAAAAAAACCCAAACCCCAACATTCAGGTCTCATAAATTCAGGGGACTCTGTGCAGCTGTCAAGCTATTTAGACTTTAGAAATAAAACCCAAGGTTCCTCTGTCATCTGCCAAATTTCACTCCATCCATAGGTGGTTAAAAGACGTTTGACTGTTAACATTCGATGAATTTCCTAAACCCATTATTACCTCAAATGAAAGAGACCGCCTGGGAATCGCCGCTCCTGGAAAAAGCTATCTGAGGTAAGCATGGCTGCGTCCCCTGTTTGCTTACCAATACAAATCTTCCCCAAACTGCACGAAAACAAAACCTTCCAGGAGAAAACATTCAAAATGAATTGTAAGAAGAGACGAAAGAAAATGGTAGCACTTCCCCTTATCCCCATCAGGCCAAGAATGACCAATACTATTGCCACAAGGAATATCAGCTTTTATTTTTCATCATCTAATCCCCCAGCTGGTGTCAGAAGGACCGAGAGACCGCCCTGTGACCACGAACACTGCTACCAGCACGGGGCCCCAGGAAGCTGCAGAGAAGTGGACATCGTTGCGAGAATCCATCAGGATCGGCAGGGCTGGAATTTCATTTCTTTCCAACTCTGCTTCCTCTCTCAGGACACAAACCTGTCCTTTTGGACGAGACCATCAGGAGCAGCGATTATAAGACTATTCTTGCTATGCTTTTGTTAGGTCCCCTTTTCTGCTCAAGCAATTTTTACTGAGTACATTACTTGTGACGGGCTGGGTGATATTTTTTACAGAAACCGGTTGAATTAATCTTGAATTTCTGCATGTTTCTACATCGGAAAACACCAACCGTAATTCACAGACAGCTCTGCCAAAGTGGAAACCATGGTTTCAGACCCACTCATTCGTTAGCGTGTGATCTGCTCAGTGCAGGATCACTTCAAATGCCTTTTAACGACACATGGCTTAGTCCTACCCTGGGATGTTTACAGGGTCGCCTGCAGCTTCCTCGCTCAGCTGAGGCCAGTACAGTCGGGCTCTCGGACCGAAACCAGCACAGGCAGAAATCACCACCGACCGCACGCGCACTCGCATCCTGCATCCGAGAGGTTCTGGGTGCAAGAAAAGACACCCCACGAAGATGTTCTACCCAAGGATACCGCCCAGCCTAATTAAAGTGAATTGCGGTATGTCTTTATGTGACAACGACACCGCTGAAAACATTTTAACTCCAGACAGAGCATGCATCTGTGGAGCTGCTCTAAACCTGCTTATTCTGTTCTAGCTGCACCAAAACAAACCCCAAGCCTACAATGAATTAATTCACTGTATTCAGCAGCGAGTAACAGCCAGTAGTTGGCAGCACGGTCCCTCTACCTCAGACACATGCCTCGGGGAAATCTCCCCTGGCTGGCAGAAACTGCATCTAATGGTATGTTAAGAACATTTTTGTTCTCCTTCTCTGCAGCAATGAGGATAAAAAAGTTAGCATGCTCTGCCTGCCGCGCTGTCATAGCGGGATCCTCTTCTTCCAGGAAAGCCCGACAGAAAAGATGAGCTGGATTTCCATCTGTTACCGACACAATAAAATCCCTGGCTTGACTTTTTCTGTGTTATTACAGCATTAAAATATTGCATGTAGCGAAATACATACTTAATTTTATTTACAGTGAAGGAAATCATTCATTTGGTTGTGAAAGAGTTAATAAGGAAGAAAATCACACACAGTGCGTGTTAAAGGTTAGAGGAATAATCAGTCATTTGAAAAAAACACTACATAAACATTTTTCCGGATGCAATTTTCAGTCCAAGGATACATTTCCCAGTAGAAATCAGCAGCTAAAAAGGAAATCATTTAGTCTCCATAAGTGCCAAATTGTATCCTGATTTTTCCTGGTCTGGCTCGACTTTCAAAACTAGTGGTTCAACTTCTGCAATCTTTCACCCAATGACTATATAAACACATCCTTATAAGACAGACATAATCCTTGGGTGGGCCAATTTATGTTGGATTATAAAAATACTTAAAGTACAGAATCGTATAATGACTGTTGTCCTTTGGTTTTCACTAAATGGAAAAAAAAAACCCACCCCGCTAATACAGACAGTCTACGCCGTTTCAAAAGGCAATCTGCGACATTCTTCTTTTGCAACTGTGTCAACGTCTTTTGAAAGTAATTAGGTACCACTAAATTTATTATTTAGTTATCACAAGCTCTATTTTAATAACACCTAATGTGACATATATCTATTTTGAGCTTTCACAGGCAGGGGGAAAAAAAAAAAAAAATCTCTGGCAAATTGTCTGCATATCAACGTGGTGAGTTACCGCACAGCGCGAGCGCACGCTGTACCGCACCATTGGAGTGAATTAAGCTGTTACACACACCAGCCAGAAAAACAATTCTCACTCTCAAAAATACTTCGGCTACTCTCTGTTTGGTTAAAGGTTATATAAATAGTAGCTTTAAGAAGGATAAAACAATCTCCATACAAAGCAAACAAATTCATCTGTAATTTATTGCTGTCCGATGCACATATACACATACCCATGTATAAAATGTATTCTTCCAAAAAATTATCTGTTCCTGCACATTTATATTTCAGCAATGGAACTAAGAAACAATGGAAACTTTTATTCTTTGTGGAAAGGTAAACCCTGTTTTTTCGCTTCCCTTCTGAAACTCTAGAGTTTTTACAGGCAACTACAAAAGTCAGCATGCTAAAGCCAACAGTATCCTATCTTCAACACTTCCCATGTGGTCGAAGAGAACTTTCCTTTTCCTCTAATGTATAAAGTTATGTGAAAGAAGACATTTTTCTGGTCTATAGAGGGTAAAGAATAAATTATAGTGATAAGATCTGGAAAAGTTTGGTTGGAAGTTAAGAGATTTTCACATCTGTGTCTACACATCCATGTCTTGGGAATAATGTATCTCGAGTACCAGTCACATAAAAATGCAAGAAATTGTTCCTCGCTCAAAGGGAGCAAAACCATTCATTGTACTTATGTCTACACTTTGACTAGTAGCTTACAACACTGATCTGAGCTGGAAAACTAAAACATTTCCCCCTAATTTAAAATACTGTCTATTTCATGTGTGCATGCATTAAAAAAAATACATAAATACCAACATATACACAACTTAATTCACCATGACATTATTCCCTCTTTGAGCTTGAATAAGTTAATTTATTCATGCTGTTCAAACATAAACTGCGTGATACTGCAGTGAATCTGCATGTAATACCAGGACGAGTCTGGTTTAGATCCCCAAAGCCAACGACCATCTTTCCCTCAGTTTCTTAGGGCTTTGGATTCACCTCCACTACTTTTCCAGGCAGATTCTCACATCGTGTTATTATCAATAGTCCAGTGTCATGTCAACAACGTCTGAGAAATTACTCCTTATTTCTCTAAATTAAAGGGATAATGGCGCAGCCTTTCATAAACCTCATACAGACCTCGTGCAGAGCACTTGAGTAAGTCACACAACAGGAATACAAGAAATTGTACTGTTTGCAATACTTTCTTGAAGCTTCCTGTGTCACCTCAAGATAAAAGAATGACTGAAAAAAAATATGATGTGCAGCATAACCCTTGTATGAATATTGTCATCTTTTGTAATATGGCTACTCAACTAACATAAACACAACGTACGTGGTAACACACCATTCCGCAATTTCACACCCATGAAAAAAAGAGAAATGGAATGAAGTCATTTAAGCCAGTAAGACTCTAACACTTTTCTCCGGTCTCCCAGTATAATTTATGATCTATTTCAAAGGAAGATTACATTATTAACCTCTAATTCAAGAAATAATCATGAATAAACCCATACTCCACAAAACAGTGAAAAGTAACCACATAAAACACACACCAAGGTCCTCCAACTATGAGGACCTAAGTGCCATTTGGTGCAAGTATCTCACATGCTTATTTTATCCTACTTTTTGACAGGACAAAGCATTCGAACAGATTCAGCAGCGCACAATTGTACCAGACTTACTGAGAAAGCCCCAGTACCTCTTTGAGCCATAAAAGAAAAGATTTTGTTTAAAATCAAGAATTTCTGGTTGACATATTTCACGTTCCTTTCCGATTTAAAACACTCTGCTATGAAAGCTACCATTATTTAAAAGTGAAGAAAGAAAAGGGAATTTGCCCCATTTCCCCCCACTCCTCACTTCGCTATTGTCCCCTGTATCTATTTCCAGGAAGCCATATTCATTAGGGTTAATCTGCCTACTAAATGAATAAACAAAGGATTTCTCTGTCACCGAGAGGCCAGGTGAGCCGATATCATCTTCTAACACAGAAAATCATCCGCACAAACACAGCGCAGGAAATTACCTGCTGCAATCCCACACCTGGGATCATTTGGCAAGTAGCTTAGAAATGTTGAGTAGATGACTGAAATCAAACTAATTATTTTTTTTTTCATGCAGATCTTTTATCAGCAGAAAAAAATGGCCTTTCTAAAATCGTGATGCAAAATGGTCTCAAATGTCTTGGCTTACCACACTCACTAATATTTCAGAAAATTTCCTCATATGAAAATGTTACATGGATTTGTGCAACTAAAGTATAGCGCTTACTTACGAATGCCAATTGCCTATGGCTGCCTCCAGCAGCGCCCATGCTACCGCGCACTGCGAAAACATTAGAGTTTACAAATTGTTGCCGTAAGAATCTAATGAAAGACACAGAAAAAATTATCTAATTGAGCTGCAAGGAAAACTGACATAAATCCAGCACCTAATATGACAATATAAACCTACGCACATAACTCATTGCACAGACCTAACTCGAAGCGCCGCTAGTTATCCCGTTTCTGGTAGACACCACAGCAGATCAAGAGCTTCAGAAATGCCCTGTGTGTTTTGAGAGCTGACGGATAAGCTTCTTGTGTAGAAGAAAATACCGAGAAGTATTATGAGTATGAAGAGAGGTTGAGGGAACTACCGAGAAAACCAATGATCAGATAGGAAGAAGCGTTCAAATGCTTAGATGCAAGTGTATGAACCTTGCACGTGTTATGGCAGAAGAGGAGCCAATAGGGGGATTGAGAACTATGGGAATGGCTGTGACAAAGGAGGAAGATGAGCTCAGCAGCTGCGACTGGGGACTGATGGAGATGAGGGGTAATTCTGAGTGTCAAGGAAACAAGAATGGAAGAGGTCACAGGATTCAAGAAAAGAAAGAACTCACGCCTGGATAGAAACATGTAGGCATAAAACCCAAAGTTCACCTCTCGGCAATGCTACGGAGGAAGAAAGGCCAGGATTTGAAGCTGGCCTGGATGAATGGTGCTCCCATTGCTACACAGCAAAAGGCTCCCTTCCCTCCCGCAAACACGGATTCTTTTTGATGTTCCTTATACAGCGAGCAAGAAGAGATAAATTAAAATTGAGAACCTAGAGAGCTCTTTGATCCTATTGCCTGGAAATATGTATAAGAATATTTTCTCCAGACGTACTTTTGCTATATATGGAAACCAAATGCTGACTAATCATATAAACCTTATGGTGCCTAAGCACAGCTGTAATCTGCAGCAGAACGCTGTCACAACGGCAAAGGAAAATGTGGAAAACTAAGAAGTTAGCTGTGGTGCTGAGAAAGAGGAGAAAATGGTGATCAAAGGCACTGGAGGCCAGATTAGACAAGAGGGAGAGTTTCTAGCTGGTTAGCTTTTAAGATACAAGTGACATATTTATGACTTATTCTTGTATTACTGAACTTTAACAGTCCAAGTAATGATTATCCATTTTCCAAGTTCATAGAAAAATGATTCTATACGAGACCTGCTGACTCAGGACAATGGTAATAGGATGCAAAAGGCTGAATTCTGGTTTAAAGGTAGCGCTGGTGCTTTTATGTGAACAGAAGTTTGTGAAAATACACAAATCCCTTTCGCTAAGGACTAAACATCTGGTGAGAATATCAACGAATCTACTTAAAAATGAGAGTAATGTTCCTGAGTAAGTCAACCTCAAGATAAAACCTCTACAATGCTACTATTTTATCCTTAAATCACCTTTTTTGGATCGTATTCCTTTAGGGTACATTAGTCATAATGGGAGCGACCACAGCATTTAGCGAAATTACTCTAGTGCATGTGTGAAAATCCAGTGGTCTTCTCAAAGCGTGCTTTGGAAGCTCACGTTATCTTGGTTACACCGATCCTCTGAGGAACATCTCGCCAAGCTACCACTGGCACGTGACCACTGTACACTCGCCTTCCAGCAGCATGTTAAAGATACCACCAAAGTACCAGATAACTAATATGGATTACGGTCGTTCATTGTGAAATTTGAGAGCACAGCAATACATAATACAGAGTATTAGCAGCATTTATTACTGGAGTTCATCAGTCATTTACTGAATCCCCAGTACAAGCAATGGGAGAAACACGAACTTGAAGAACAGCATCAGTTCTTGCTTTTCACTTATCTTAAAGTGCTCATCAGTATGGCATACCTAATTAATGCTTTCAATAGGTGTTAAAAATTCCTACGCTGTAATGCAGTAAATGCATTATGAACAGGCAAAGGCAAGTGGCTATAGTTTAGAAGCACAAAGGTGAGATAATGGCCTTCCACATCACTGAACTGTCAACCTCATTTAGCATAAAGCGTGGCATCTGGAGATTTCAAATCATACAGCCGTTTAAAAATATATAGAATGTTAAATTAAATGACAAACACGGGACATGTCACCTTTTAGAGGCAGGAATGTAAAACCAAAGCATATGTTCTCCAACTATATTTGCTTCAGGATCAGCAATATTTTTGTAACCTCATTAGTTTCTTGACTTGGTTTTAAACATGGAAGGATGGACATACAAGTAAGTTACAGGTCCTTCACATGATATCCTCGATTATAAGTCAATCTCTAGCAAAATAAATGAAGAACTCTGGGTTTAACTCTTACAGAGAGTCTGGGAGGTAAAGACAAAGAGGAAAAATTTCTGCAGGCTGCGAGGGATGAAAGTTACTCTGTATTTTGAGCTCTGAATCCAAGAGGTGTGCGTAAATATCTAACTTTCAAATCTACATTTACAAACAAATCCTGTGGCCTCTACGTGTGCCAAACTCCCACTGACATCCCCAGAAGTCCCAATCGGTCAGCACTCAGGAATGGGCCCAAGCTCAGCTACCCTTATGGAGGGCCAGCTGATGTCTGCAAGCAGTTTATGTGTGTCTGCGTGGCACAGAGTCTAAGCTAATAAAGCATCGCTGGCTCCGTGCAGAGCTAGCTTGGGGTTCGTCACCACGGGCTTGTCACCGCTACGGCAGGAGAGACCACTGGGCAGCTCTGTAGGGAGCCAGCCCATGGGTGGCACAGCCACGGCCAAGAAGAAGGTGACAAACCCCACTCACGAGCATCATGGCTATGTCAGCACAGTGCTTCGGCTCTTCCACGAGCCCTGAGAGCCCAGCTCCCTGCTCCCCTGGAAAAGGCAGAGCAGACTGTGCACACCCTCACCTGCGTCAGAGGCTGCTACCCATCTGACATATCACTGTACTGCAGTCACATCACAGCACTTCAGAGCACGCGTTCAGCACTTCATGGCATGCACAATCTTGCACTGAAGTGTTACTAAAAGGCTATAACTAGGCCAATAAAGCTGAATGTTATTTGTCCATTCATAGCAATGGGGAAGCGGTGCCCGCTGATGACATTATGCAAAACATCACACCCACAATTCCAATTATTTTTCAGCTACCCACTATGTAACCAGGTCAGTTAAAAGTTGCCAATTTAACATACGGTGGGGTAGTGCTGAAAAGTACTGTCAGGGGATTAGAGCAGGTAGAGCTGGTGCTCCTCATTCCTCCCCCCCTTACCCCCCATCAAAAAGGATTTTATAGTATGAAGAATATTCGATACCACCTAACAAGTAACAATTAATAGTCTTACTGAGCCCGGATGCAGAGCATCTTTAAGCACATGGTTGTGCTTTCTCCTGAGGACCTGCTTCAATAAGGCTGGATTCTCTCCCTTCGCAGGCACTGTAGGACAAACCACCCACAATAGAAGTTTTTTTTTTTTCTTTTTTGCAAGGCAGATTCCCAAAGTTTCGGTCACATGTTTCATTGGAGAGAAAGGAAAAGGCATCAGCAAAACTTTGAAATAAAATCATGAAATAGTGAAGCACTGCTTGCAGTTTAGCTTACTGTGCATGAAAGTTTAAACTTTGCTTTCAACCTCGGTTTTCCAAACATGCTGTCATTCACCATAATATGGGTTAAAAATAAGAGAAAGCAAAGATGAAATGTAAATGATTTAAATGCATGCATATGTTCTTTTGTAAAATGCATAATGCATCTGCAAGGTTTTTCCTCATATTTTGGACACAAATCAAGGGGGAAATGGTTCGCTTATGATACAGTGAATTTTTTATCTAACTTCAGTGGTAAAACGTACTTCCATGTAAGTGTTTCACTGTATTCTGTTTGTTGCTGCTGTTTTGGTTTTGTTTCATTTGGGTTTTGCTGTTTTTTTTTTTTTTTTTTTTTTTTTTTTTTTTTTTTTTAAAAAGCTTAAATAGGAACACCAAAACCAAAACACTAACACAAAAGTATTTCTTTTCTTCTCCAAATGCTTTCATGGCAACTTTCTGTTTGTTAAAAAAATCCACTAGCAACACAAACAACCCTGTAGATGATTGATGGTCAATTAGTAAATTTGACATTCAATCACAAATAAGTTTAGGGAATGTTATGCTTGCTTTTAAAATACATTTTAAGTGATGGTCAAACAGTAAAACGCTCAGTGATCTGCTCAGCACTCATGCTGTAAACAATATAGGTTAAAGTCTGAAGAGGTACTTTTTCAATTAATGCAAATTCAGTTAATGGAAATTGTCCTGGTAGCAAAGCACTAGCAAGATCCTTACTACTGCAGTGTCTGCTACTGCTTTTTTTGGTACCAAGGCAAAAATGTGTGGGTAGTATCTTTCTAGAAGCCTCCTCTCCTGGTGTGGCACAGTCAGAATTTTTCTAGGGTCCTAATATTAAAAGAGGTCATGAATTACAGAGTTTCCAGTTCTTGTGCTGCATTTCTCACATCAATGGCACCATAACTTGGAGAAAAGGGAATGCAACACAGAAAACTGTTACCAAAACTAATGCTCAAACCCAACCAGACACTCAAAGCAAGCCTTTGGCCTCTCTGCCAAAGCCTAGCAAATCCTCCGAGTTATCCAGAAATGCAGGTGGGTTGTACACAGCCAGGGCCAGCTGCATCTGGGACAAAAGCCCAGGCGAGCGAGCGCGCGCTGGTCCCACTCTCCGAGCAGATGTGAGCTCAAGGGAAAGCAGCTGTGCTGGCCGCCCCTACAGGTACTCACCCGGCGCAAGAGGCACAAATGGTTGCCCGCTGTTGCTGGAGGGAAGCATCAGGCCAGAGAGACTTGGCAAGCCTGGGATTTCAGAAGAGGAGAGCCTGCACCCCACTTGACCTGGGGACATGGGATTTTTGATAGGACTATTACAATCACGGAGCTTATAAAATATATTTGGAAAGGCTTTCGTGTTGGTTTTGGGATAGCATACGAAGGCCCCAGGAATCCACTCTGAGGCCTTAAATCCGTGGCCAAACTCCAGCAAAAACCATATGTTAGTCATATTACCACCTTTTTCTTTTCCCTGTTCTTGCTCCATTTTAAAGGGCCCCGCCCTGCGCAGTAAACGAAAGACAGCCTCGGGGCAAGAGAGGCTCATATACCACTTCTCTTATCTGGAGAAATCCTGTGCTAATGATGTGAATAATCCCAAGTCTGCTTTCTGTCATTGACTGACTGCGACCTGCTTGTTTTCACCTTTACAAGGGGAACAGCACCAGAAGGTTTCTGTATGCAAAGCGCTCAGCTTTACGTGCTCCCTCTAAGGCTGGGCGCTCTCTGGGGAAGGAGGCGAGCCCCGGGCAGGCTGTCCCCAGCAGTGGACAAGGCTGTAGGGGATCTCCAGTGTGCAGAGCCCCCCCAGGTGCAGCCACTGCTGGAGACTCTGTACTTGCACAGGAGAACGGGCCGAGGAGGAGGATGGTGACAAACAAGGGCTCCTCGCACCCCACAGCTGGCCGTTCTCTGCGGCAACCGCCTGCTGGCACCGGCTTTGGCTTTCTGTAGCACTCCACCCAGAGCCAGAGAACTAACCGGCACCCAATTTAGCTTTGGTTCTAATAAAAAGTGAAAGTTAAAAGCAGCGCAAGCAGCAGATAAAGCACCATTAAAGACTGGCTGGGATCGTGCCAGGGATGGAGTCCAAGGCAGGGGGAGGAGCCAAGACGACCGCAAGGCGATGGGTATTTCATGGTATTGGACAATTAAGAAAAAGAAAATATTTTCCATCTGTTTTTTTACCCCTTACGTCATTGAGGCAATAAAATATATACAAGTAAGTACCAACAGACTATATTTCAACTTCAGTATAAATATTTATTTCCAGCAGAGAACATCCTTACTTCAGCAAGGAGAAGACAGGGTGAGGAGGCTGTGATGATAACACCCTCAAAGTATTAAACTCCACCTTAAAATACATCAAATGCCTGGCTAATTCATCGTGCCAAATAGCTCCGTTTTATATGGTATATACCTAAACCCACACTTCTGCTCACTCATCCGTATTACACTCTAATGAACAATAGCTAAAACCTGCTGATTTTGGATTAACAATGGCAAAAATAGGTGCATATGCTGACATTATACTAAGAAAAAACACATGTGAGGACCGATGCTCTTGTTTAAAGCTATTTCAGCATAGATCCAGATATAGTCTGCGTAGTCTTTCTACCATGAGCAGTGGGTTGGACCAGGTGAACTCCAAAATCAGACATTAAATTTGTGGTGACTTATAAAAGAACAAGTTTTTGTGGCTCTGGAAACACTAAGAAGTGTCAAACATTTTATTATCACATAGTGAAGTATCATCCACAAACCAATATATTACCTGTAAAATAAGGAAATACAAGCGAGAAGAAAATTAGATTCATATTGAAAGCAATTGCTGGTGTAACACCAGTGGCCAACCTGCACACTGCACAGCCGAGAGCTCAATGCTGCGCAATAAACCAGCAGCTTACCAACTTCTGCCTCAGTTTCTCCTTCCTTTGTCTGCAGAGTGTTTTGATTTAAAATAGAGCGCTATTATCTCACTACTTGGAAAAAAAAGCAAAAATCACAAACAAGACACCATACTTATTTTTAAAAGCTATTTTTGCCATCTAATGAAGAGGAGAACAAAGAAAGAAAAAAAAAAGAGGACTCACTATGAAACTAGCAGACATTGCTTAGCAGCTGCCGCATCACTTCCAACTGATCTTGAAAAACCAAACCTAAAAAACACTCTTGGAGACTGCTTCATGCCCGGTTTTACGCCTACAGATTTAATTGCTCTAAAGAGGCCATCACAACCTATAGCATTCATGTAGCCACTGTGCTCGAGGGACGCGGACATCAAGCCTCTTTGGGTATTTTACAGGCAGGAGGAAGCCGAGAGACAAAAGGAAGAGTCCACAGAGCTCTGAGGACAAGGGCCGATGTTCTGGAAGAGCTCCTGAACGCAGGGGAGGACAAGTTGGAGGATCTCAAGAGGACAAGAACCAGCAAGCAATCCTGAGGGTTAAAAAACTAGTGTCCGAGAGAGACTACAGCCAACGTGGAGGAGATACATTTGAAACAAGAAATAATGAAGCATATTTAGAGGTTTTTCAAAGCAAACATGGAATACGGTAAGCAAATATTTTGAAGGATAGCCTAATTTAGAGAAATCATTAACTAAGAGTGTCTCTATTCTAAACTGCAAAACTATTTCTAAATGAAAGCTTTCCCTGAAACAATACTGACTCTAAAATTCATTTGCAGATGGATGTTCAAATACTCATCTTTTAACCTGCACACCTAATACTGCTTTAAGAACATTTCAAACAGTCTAGATTAATAGATGAGCCTATAGTACATTATAAACTTACAAAAATATCAAGATATGTAAAATGATTCCTTCAAGCAGTGCATAAAAAGAGCAGACATGTCAATGAACAGGCTTCTTTGCAAACACCGTATGGTGTGTTATTTCTGTGCAATCTATAAAAACACAAGTACAGACACTGAGGTTTCTGGATCTCTTGTAAGTTTAACAGTAGCTAGGAGCTCTTAGATCTCAAGCTATAATAAATATTGTATCCTACAGGAGCCCATCGGGAATCTCAGCTCATGTGTTGTTCCATAGAAGATTGTGGTGTCAGGTACGATTAGAATCAACACTTTCCACTTATTCAGAGCTTTAAAGCTACCTACGCAGAACACTAACAACAACTCTTAATGAAAGACAATTAAGAGGTACATAGAATAATCTTATATTCAGAATGAGTTTGCGTTAGCTACCGATATACAAAATACTTATTGTGCATTTTGGATTTTTTCCCCGTAAACAAACAGGAGGCGTTTATACACTTAGACCAGACCATGCTCTAGCACATGGCTATTTTTCAGCTACCAAACCGTTATATGAGCTGAAGGTGGCTTCCACAACTGAAAGTTCGTATGTAACACTTAAGCAATAAGACACTCACTGTCTGCATTAATGGACCACTGGTACACGCGTCAAGCGGGTTGTGTGACATGAGAACAACTGTCTTTGAGCAATAGAGGACTGCACCAATGACCATTAACGTCGCCCCTGGAGGACTCATGGCAACTTACCTTCACGTATGAAGAAAAAAATGCCAGTACCTTGTATTGGGTTATGATGTTGGTTAGGTCACAGTGATGCTTTCATCTAGCTATGACATCAACATGGAAATTGCTGGGTTTATTGTTTGCTAGAGTCCCCCGTGAACTATCAAAAATCGTTATTAGCAAGATGAACAAGGTGATCAGCCTTTGGGGGATTAAGCACCTTGAGTAATTAAGTTGCTTAAAGTTGAATTCAACCTAACACAGCAGTGTCTAGAAGTTATTAATTTTTGATTTTCACTTGCATCTGTGAAACTAACTTGCACGTCACACAATTTTTTTTAAGCTGATGAACACTTACGTGTCAAAGCACCACCATCTTAGAAGACATGAACTGCTTCAATTACTACGAGCCTCCTCAGCTAAACCACAGGCAAACTGTGATGAGGAATAACAGTCTCCTCTGTCACTGGCAGGGTAACAGCCACCCCCCATCACTATGTTGTGCTGCGCAGAGCGAGTTCCCATCTCCAGAACTGACAGACTAACCCATCCACAACCATCACACGGAGGCAAAAATAAATCAGTATATAATGATTCTGCTGCTGTTCAGTCACTGCTCCCATGCTTGTCCTCTCCAGTATACCTCTCCTGCCTACAGAAAACACCCACCAGTGTTTCAAGACATTAATGCTACTCCATGTATCCCTGCAGCTGAGTCTTTTCCCAAGCCAGGCAATGATCCAGCAGCAAGTGCCCAGTCAGTAGTGTCAGGTCATTTTAATTTCTCTTCACATCTCCATAGTCTATAGGGCATAGCTGTTTCTAGATGTA
This sequence comes from Dromas ardeola, assembly GCA_013398915.1. NCBI lineage: Eukaryota > Metazoa > Chordata > Aves > Charadriiformes > Dromadidae > Dromas > Dromas ardeola. The sequence goes on along the minus strand of VYZM01011049.1, from coordinate 492,074 downwards.
ATCATGTATACTGCATTGGCATCTTGGAGCCTGCTGAAGTCAGTTCTGTCTTAAGGCTCTCTTCAAAAATCATCAGATAACATTTTCTCAGATTAAATAAATCAAGTTGAAATAATTCTGAGAATTTTGTATTATGCAGCTCATGTGCGCGCACGCACATTTAGCAAGGCAGATGAGTAGGACGGAGAGAGCACGAGCGCATGCAATTGTGTGCTATTGCACCAAGAAAACAAAAACCCCTGAGTATATCCCACACGCTATCACTATCCTAGAAATAACACATTAAAACGCTTTTCAAATAAGTAATGTAATAAGTGTTTTAAACAGACATGATTTTAACAGAATTGGCTCAGAAGTTATTCCGGGAAAGAACCGTAACTTAAAGCCACTTAAATTTAAGCTGTCAGAATGCAGAAGTACAAAACCAGCAGTGCTGGGTACGCGTTTTTGCCGTTACTAAACAGGTGATGCCCTGTAACAACGGCTTGTTATATCACCATTATTAAAACCTCTCAGTTGCCGCGAAGAATAGACCAAGGGCCAAATCTCTTCCTTGGCTTCAAAGCTCAGCATTATACCCGGAGGATCTGAGTGCAATCTCTATCTGCAACAACAAACTACCTTTATACTATCCAGGTAATTACAGGTTCAGGTCAAGGACTCCAGACCAGATTGATTACATCTCTCTGCAACAAGGACCCTCCAGCACTGGCCGACTCCACTCAAGCGGGGCAGCTCAAGTATCCGTGACGCCGGGACTCCCTGGGCCCTACCAGCGCCCGTAATGGGAAACCAGCCACTGCTCAGGCCTGTCAGTTATTGCCTGTGGCAGTAAGGACAGCCTGGGAATTCATAATGTTGGTGACTTCATCTGCCAGCTGCATTCACACATCTTTACTACCTGAATAACTGATCTCCGCTACTCCAAGGCAGCACTTTCTGGTGTACAGCATTTGGGAATAAATATTTGATCGCACATACAACAGAAAAGAGCTCAGATGGTTTAAGGTGTGACAGCAGAAGTGTTTATTAAATTCCAAGTGAGAGCATTGCTGGACAGTAAAAATTTGTCCCATGGTCCCTATCACACAGGTGTGGTGATGAACAATAAAAGATCCTTCACAGGCAGAGGGAGGGAAGCTCCCTCCCCCCTAAACCCGCATCAGTTCTTCTGTTCATTAAACCCTCTGCAGGCAACAAGCTATCTGTCCATGGCCAGCCAGTCGCACACAAAAGAAAGGGAAGTACTAAATTACAAGCCAATTTTAAGTGGCCATTGATTGAAGTAACCAGAAGAGAGCTTAGTATTGTCAGAGTTTCATACAACAGTAATAAACAAACTTCATTAAAAAAATGATATACGTGTCCCTAAGATGCACAGCACATGCCAGGTCTCAGAAAAGAACACAAAGGTTCCACCACCCCACACACAATAAAAGAAAAAATAATAATATATGCTCAGGATCTTTTTCTCCTACGATTTAATTCTATTCATTGAAATCCTTCCTTCTCCATCCTCTGTATTTTTCCTAAGCAAGGAACAAACAGAGATCTCCTCCAAGTAGGAAAGGAAAATGTTGATGCAAAACAGAGACCAGACAACTTCTTCGTCAACATTCTCCTACTCTGCTGACAGTGCAACAAAAATCATTACTTGACTGATGGATAAGTGTCAAAAAACTCTTTGTATGAGGGGAGAAACAAGGCTTTTCATAAATACACACACTTTTTTTTTTAAGTGAGCAGGAGTGAATTAGCAGCTCTGACCGAGCGTACCTGAGTACCTGGGCCCGTCAACACATTTGTTACAGTTTAAGGAAACACTTGCCCTTACAGACTCAGTGCAGCTGTGCGATCAAATTTACTGTGATCAGGAACTGCTGCAAAATCCTCTCTCTAGAGGTTTTCCATTTCTGAAAGTTCAGAGCTGTTGTTCTGTACAGATATCCGAACCTTCTTACACCCTTTAATTTCTGCATTATTTATTATCAGTAGAGTTCTACCAGGTCTGATTTTTCAGGTGTGTAACATATATGACATGCATCATTCATCTACAAGTTACAGTATAAAAATTCAGAAAGATGCCTGGAAATATCCCATTACATGTTGTCGCCTGAAAGGGGCAGAGGGTCTAGCCTATGCTTATATTTCCCAATTAGTCTCCATCATTCTGTAGATATCCTCAGCTAGCTGATAAACGTATCTGAAGCTAGTCGTATCAAAGAAAGGAGCAGCATTCAATGTAAACAGGTAATGTAAAGTTTTCAAGTCACGCCTGTAGAGTGATCTTCTGAAATACAGCCCGGGTGTTCAGCAACAACTACTTTTTTAATCGTGCTACAGATTTCTGACTCAGGGTTGGTTGGTTTGTTGTGTAAAGAGCGTGACCTTCAGCTGCAGCATCTCCTGCAGACAGGGCACTTGGAAGGTTTCTCTTCCATCTCTGGTGTCTAATAAAGTCTTAAATGTGACCTGACTTGCTGCGAGTCTCTCCCATCCACCCTGCTACCCACAGGCACAACATGCCGATAACGTGACCTCTGTATCCTCACCCTACCTTCGTTAAACCCAGTGCAACCAGCCAGCAGCCTCAGCTCTTCTTCGGAAAGGATGGACACACAGACACGAGCACACACACCTGCGTGCTACACACAGTGCGTATTTACTGTGTGTACAATAGCGGTTTTTTTCCTGCATTATTACTACAGGCTTCTTGCTCTATAAAGCTTTAAACTCAGTGTTGTCCCTTTAACATTTCTAACTGCCAATCTGGAATAGCATCTGGAATTACAGTGCATTTAATCCTTGAGGGTATATTCACTCTATGATGCATATGACTAAAATGCGTGCACTGAGGGACAAATGTCCAGTAGCTTTAGGTGACTACATTTTTGCAAACTTTTCTTAAAGATTTTATTAAAAAAAAAAAAAAACAAAAACTGAGAATATCTTAGCAGAATTTTAAGTTGAGATAACCGTATTGAAATACTAATTTTTTAAATTTATCCAAGTAATCTTTACAGAAACTGTCATCCACCTTGAAAAGACCATTGCAAATTTACGTGATTGATTTTCATGTATTAGAGTTTTGCACTTTTTAAGTGAAGATTTTTGCAAATGATCATGTGAGAGAATATTGTCATTAGTATACCATAGTTTTACAGACATCTGAAAATCATGACTAAAAAAATGACACAAATTTCAGAGTTGTCACCAAAGGGGGAGAAGGAAGCAAGCTATCAAGAATGACGGACGAATAATGGGAGATGATAAACATGTACTTGAAATCTTTTGATAGGAAGAAAAAGTGATGGAGCGAGATAAGAAGAGGCGCCACGCTGGTTGCATCTCCAAGCAACAGGCAATCAAACAGCCAGATAAGCATCTTCATAAAGTGCAACAGACTTGAATGCACGGGGCAGAACTGAAGAATCACTTCCTGGTTCAGCTTAGGCAGTAAAAATTTATGACCTACTTAAAAAAATCCTTCAAACCTAAAAACGTATTTTCCAATAAATTTGTTTTCCATAAAGAATCTACGCCATTTAGGGCATGCCCTGGTAATAGCAGGAAATGAGAATGCTTACAGTAGTGGACTATAAACACAAAAAATGCAGTGTTGTACACGAACAGCATTCAAAATAAACCTTTAGATTCAGAGCTGAGCTTAATGTAATTTTCTGTGCATCTCAAAGGTGGGAAGAGAAGAAAGCAAGCATAAAATACTCTTTTTCCCTTTGCTGGGCTCTGTTACAAGAATAGCACAAGATCTCAAAAAACAGCACCTGTTTTTTTTGCGTCTCCTTTACTCTGTAGCAGAATTCACACCCTATACCATCACATATAATCTGGCATACCTACCCTAAACTTCGACCAATAATTTCTGCACGGGAAAGGAGGGGGATCAGGCAATATGAAAACTGCAAAGATATGGTACAGTCCCTGAACCAAAAAGCAATTCAAATCCAAACTGTCTGGCAGTGAAGTTAAATAAAATACTGCTATCAGCATGTCCCTAACAAAATCCATGTATTGTTTATAAGAAACTTATGAGGTGTTACAACAAAACTGAGTCACTGCTGTACAGTAAATATATTTTTTCAGTGTCATAACAATGTATACAATTGACTTTGGCAATTTTAATATGGACACACATGTTAAAGGCATTACCAATAGAGCTTCATCACATTCACATGAGCCATTTCACATGAAGGCCCCATCCACACTAGAGGAAAGGTGGTTTAGCACAGAAAAGGTACGGTCCTATGTGGTTCATTGTTTCTATTGTAGGTGGAGTAACACAGTTTTAGAATGCGTTATGGTTACAGAATGGTTATATTTCTGAATTAATACACATCCTTGCTATAGGTAATGGCACTGCTCTGTTCATACACAAGAGGGGGGGGGGAAAAACCCCAACCCTCTGCTAACCCAGCTATCTCTATCGGTATCAGCTGGCACAGCCACGGCGATAGTGAAGAACAGCTATGCCATTAATCACTCTGAATCCCAAGTGTCAGCTACACAGACAGAGGCACTTCTATGATTCAAGCTTGTAACCTTTTATGGGTAACAGGCATAGATGAACTAGTCCAAAAAATCATAACTGATGCATTCATGCTTTCCTTCTTCTGTATCAAAAAATTATTTTCAAAATTACTTTGCCATGTACTAAAACAAATAAAATTCCCTTTAAGTAACCAGCATCAGATGTTTGTCTAAGCTCAACAAGAATTAATTTAACAAGTTTTAAATATTTGAAAATGGAATTTATAATGACAATCCTCAATACCCAAAGTAAATTTAGTTATTATTGAACTCAGTTATAAACACATCTAAGAAATATCCTGTAATACCCAAATAAATTAATTTGGCAAACAATACAGTATCTTGGACTCAGAATTTACATCAATAGCAAACAGAGTCTGGAACAGGAGCTTTTACTTTAACTCTCTCTGTAACAGCCTTCAGAAACCAGTTTTTGTATGTGTTACAGTCTCTTTTTACAGTTTAACCTCAATCCAATCAGCAGTCTCCAGGGATTTTCAAATTGCTAAAGATTAAAATCCTCTCCGACTTGACTGTTTGACTAATGCTGTGTGTTTAATAATTCTACTTGTGAGAGATTTTATTTGACAAAATCCTGCTGTGTGGACCCTTCAGACGCTATACAGCTGTACTAGAATATAAAGCTCTGCTGTCCTTGTTTCTTTATACAGACTATACCCCGCCACTGAGGAAAAAAAGAAAAAAAACTTTATAGTACATACATTACTGTGTTGATATTAACATAACAACTGCAGTATTAAATTTACACGCCCTTTTAGAGTGGAGTAGTGAAAACGTGCCTATTACACAAACATTAGATATACTATCCTGTTGTCTCGCCTGTTCACAGAAATCAATTACATTTATGATTACATTTCAATGAAAGCTATTTTATAAATGAGATGGAACCGTAATATTCTATGCTTTAGGCATTCATTAATATAAGCATTTCACTGTTAGCATTTGCAAATGTTCTGCTTTTTAGTTTAGGCAGTTTTTAGCATTCTATAGCTCATGTTAAACTTAACGTAAATATTGTGTTCATATCTTACCACAGTGCTGTGGCTTCAGATTTGTGTGGTAAGAAGAAATAAAAGTCATTATTATGGTAGCTTTCACTAAGTATTTGTATAAGACAGCACTTACCCTGTTGTGCAGCTGAAAATCGTGATATCCTTTTAAGTATATGGCAATGGTTAGTAAACATGTTACCAGACAAAAAAAGACAAGATTGATGAATGCCACGAATATCAAAGAAAATATGAAATCAAAATGTTTCTACCTGAGGTAGCATCAATCACTGTTGAAACTCCTCTGCGATCTGAAACTGGACGTGATGACCCAGGCATGCTAACAGGTTCTGAACGAACTGGCTGAATCCTAAATAACAAGTTATAGTTACCACCTGTGTCACAATCATTGCTCATGAGGGCTGTAATTAAATCACAAACCTGAATCACCTGAACCAACTAAGCACCTATTTATTTTTAAGTAAATAAAACTGTTGAAAACTTTTGTTTTCCTTTGCTTTGTGGAGCCAAAATCTGGACAATCCATCCAGAGACAGATTGAGACTCTACCCAAAACGAGTACCCCCAAATTATGTCTCAGACGTGAGCTCCCAGAAAGCCTCAAAGGAAAAAGCTCACCATACCCAAACCGCTTAAAAAGCCTCTATCGCCCTCCTGAACAGCAGCACTTTCTTTGTCCGTTCAGGAGAAAAGACACGTTTGTAATTGTCTATTCCTTTGTAACATATATCTATCTTAATTTTTTAAAAAATTCTGCTTTCTTTCTGTATATGTATACATATCTACAATAAAAAAATAATATATTTGACAGTTCTATCCTTACTTGTGGGAGTAACTACATGCAAGGAGAAATCACACATTTCAAAACCATGTATTTTCAGTCCAAGGACAATCTGCCCAGTTTTAATGGGATTAGTCATATTATCCATCTCTTGTTTTACTCATAGGAGTTTCAGAAAGAGTCCCAGACAATCCAAGTCCATACCACAGAACTTTGGACTTCAAATCACATGCAGAGTCAGAAGCATGGAAACTTGTTAAATCTTGAAAGTTACCAGAGAGGACAAAGAAACACATGGTGCATAAAGCACTTTTACAAAATCACTAGCTATTAGTAAATATAAACCCATATTTACCTTCGGTCTCCTTCTTTCCCTTCCCTAGGCCCACCCCCTGCCCCCAATTCCAAATCGGCCAATGTCCAAAAAGAGATGAATTAAATACATAGAAAAGAATTGCAAGGAAGCAAGTAAAGGAAGGCGAAAAAAAACAGGGAGGGGACAAACATTCCAGAAGTTCACTTACTCTTCCAACACGCTGACTGCTTCACAGTCAGCATCTAAATCTGTGACATAAAGCTCCACTCACGTTTGAGAAAATGAATTTATTAAGCCACACAGAAACTGTGAAAGCCACGAAGACCCTGAGCAAGGCCACCAGACTTTGTAGTGTCTCTCCCTGTCAGTTACCCGAGAAGGGGCAGCAGAAAGGAATCTAAGCTGCTTGCCCTGGATGAATTTTTATTGTTGTCAAGTCACACCCTCTTCTAAGACTTTTGTCTGGACAAGCCTGATGAAGACTATTACACATCCTACACAGATGGCCTCATTTAAGCACGAGGCAAGTTTCTCACACAACAAATGTGAAACAGCTTGGAAACTGATTGTATTTTTACCTGAGACTGTTGAGATCAAGATCATCTGTATCGAAGTCCAGAAGAGGCTGCGGGGTATCACTTGGACCATGCGACTGCAGCACTGAAGAACTGGATGAAATGACAGTAGTTTGGCCCGAGGGATGGATTGTTTTGAACTGGAACTGTGGGCCCATCCATAGGCGTCGATGAGGCCCGGTGTGAGTCACTATTTCGACCTGTAGGAACACAGGGAACTGCTTAACAAAAAACTGTAATATATCAAACGGTTCCTTCAATACACTGCACCCCCAGAATGCTGCTGTTCTCAAGCAGAAAGAGTGTTTTGTGCCATCAGCTCAGAGGAATGCTGAACAAGGGAAAATTGCGAATGGCTCTGCGATGCTCCAGCCAAGCCTTGAGAGCCCTTGAACCACCAGCCTGAGGACATGGCACTCCGGTTCTTAAACCATTCTTAAGACTGACACTCCATCCTGGCTGTCACCTCACCTGACCCTGTTTGCTCCTCCCTTTGCCATTATGAAATACAGGCTACAACCTGAACGCTGAAAAGCTTCTCTTGTGGTGCCACAGACAGGCGAAGAGATTTCCGTCTGCATCTACAGGGAGCAGCCGGCGGAACGGAGTCTACCTCTCCCAGATAACCTCAATCCTGACCAGGTCAAGGGATGCGCTTTTTAAAAGCAAGCTGTTACAGCTTTGTTACTAAAAGTTCACACATTAAACAGCGCTGCTTCACATGTATACAGTGAGAACCGTATTTCAAATGAAAGCTGGTAATTACTGCTGGCATATGTGAGGATACCGCTGGCAGAGACCATCTTGCTGGAAAGCAACAAGATTTGTAACAGAGAGCAATGGGAAGCGCGGCGCGAGACGCAGGACAGCCCGGGTCACTCCTTCCTCTGCAGATGTAATATAAACATGTATGTGCAACACAGGGGTTTAGACGGGCGGCTACACACATGCACATACGTATTCATTTAACCAAAATTCCAACAATTAAAATAGAAGGGTGATTGCTTGCGATGAACAGCCACATATACATTAAGTAACAGGTGTATATGAGATAAGTGTCTGTATGGATATGTGTAGATATACACACAGAAGCTTCTCAGTTCCATGACATTGTGTCTAACAAACAATAATTTCAAATATTCAGCTTTTCCTCTAGGTATTGGCTCCCATTGAGAGTCTAAATATGAACTTTTGAAAAATAAGTTAGTTCAGTAAATGAAGCATCCAAAATATTTTTTAAATGTCTTTTCATGCTGATAACTATAAACCTGATGAGTATCAATTCTGGCAAACTCTTAAATATGCCAACTACAGGAATGCAGACAACCATGAAAAGTTAAGACGGTAACATTGTTGGAAACGTGTATGATCAGGAAAATTGGGCCTTGTAAATAAAAGGGTAAACAAAGCATAAGCCTTCTGTCATACAATTTTAAAAATCAAAAAGAGCCTTTATAAATCAGAAAAAAGAAATACAAAATGAAAATATTAAGCTCTGGTGAACTCATACGTTTAAGATGACAAAACCAGACTATTAAATTCCTATCAATTTATGCTAAAACAATGATCAGCTTCATAGCAAAAATGCGATTTAGTGAGAAAATTAATGAAAATATGTTTTTGTATATATATGACATAGACGTGTACCAGTAGCAATTCTTAACTCCTTAAGAAGCAATTTTAAACACTGGATAATGTTGTTCTAAGTTCTCCGCTAACGCAAGACGACAAATGCACAGCCTGTTTAGCGCTATTTCCATCTTTGCATTTATCTTAGCGTAACTCAGATTGACTGTAGACGTTTCTGAGGCAAGTAGCTTTTATGTAGCAGTGTAAATTAGGCCACAGATAAAGTAATCTGTATATTTTAAGCTTGAAACCATCAGTGTCACAGAGCCGAGAGGTAAACAGATGCCTTTGCAATTTTACTGAGGCTACGGCCAGATGTTCCTATTCACTCTCCTGTTGTGTGCAGGACAAACATATTGTATCTACTTCACACTGACAGCACACATTACCCACTGTTCTAATTGAAAAGTTGAAGTGAAGGGCAGTGTTTTTTCACTGCATGCTGTTACTGTTGATAACAACACTTTAATTTTGAAAAACATACTTGCACTTTAGGCTTAATCTAAAATGGCTTGCTTAGAGAATGCTAGCGTTTTCATGCTCAAAAAAGCTATCATCACTCTATTCACTTAACAAAAATTAAACATTCTGGAAGCATTCTCTCAATTATCTGTGTTCTGTGACATCACTTGAGATTTTGGGGTTTTTTTATAAATATATTAACTCTTCTAGAGGGATGGATGTGATGAAGTTCATGCAGTTTTAAGTTCTTTTGATATTTTATGTCTTCCAAGAATGAGTAATAAACCAACCCCGGTAATGCAGGTTTACCTTACTCTCTTTTTCCTGAGGTTGCCCACAGTAAACACAACAGTAAAATAAGCTCAACTATCCCAACGGTACTGGAGAGGATAGATGGAAAACTACAGGTGAAATCTCGTCCCCAGTGAGCTCAGTGATAAAATTCCTGTTGACCTACAGTGATTGAGTAGTTTCACTAGCTTCATGCTCTGACAAATTATTGACAGCATAAGCAAATAAGACACATCAATGTGCAGCCACATTTGAAAACTCAGGCCAGGTAAGGGGATTCACATGAACAGATTCCCCAATGAATGCCGCCTCCGGAGGGGTACATGTGGAAACCTAACTTCTCCTTTTGGGAAAATGCTGTGTATGATTTATTCACCAGTGGGAGAAGCAAATCACATCCATGAATATTTCATATTTATGCCATACACCCCAGCAACACATTTAATGCATCACTCCCATAACAACACTGTTCTTAAACCAAAGGAAAGCCACCTAATTTGTCGGGATGAATTCCACGTATCAGGTGCCCTGTAATTGCTTTGGTAAATCCAGAGCATTTGTAACTTTTATTTATTTATTTAACTCTAACCTTTTATTTCTAACAGGAATTAATTCTCAGTGTATTATTCATGACCTACATTCTTAAACTGAAGTTATGTTTTGAGCCAAAAAGTCAAGTATGTACTGAGTTCTTAAAGAGAAGCTTCAGTGACGGAAACAAAGCAAGAATGGATAAAGCTACAGAGATTTAACCTCATATAAAAATATTCCACCAGGCAGGATCATTTTAAAGCACTACAGTATTTGCATCTAGACATAGCTCAAAGGAATTATCGGTAGGAAAAGCAGTAACTGACAACCAGGAGAAGAAGGAAATAAACCAGTTAATCGACCATTTTTATGTTAAAATGCAGTAAGTATCGCACAGGTCACATCATTTTGCCAAGGCAGCTTCCTTTATCCATGTCTGAAAAGGACCATGTTAGGAGAGGTAGCTTTCCGTTGCTTCCTGCTTCATCCTGAACTCCCCAAGGATGTGACATGTGCCAGTGACGATGGGGGCTTTATGTGGCTTTTCATACAGCTTGTATAGTTTGTGTATATATGAGGGTAAAGACCCTCAAATTCATACCATGGTAAGTCAGGATTGAAGTCAGTTTTATACGCTGCAATACCCATGGCCTCCTGGAAGCTTACTTTCCATTTTGAGGAAAGTTGCAAATTTTACTTCCAGCGGATGCTATTACTGTTTCACTCCTGAACTGGAACTGCCCCCAGATGCACACCTGTGAGAGCCACTCTTCGTCCTCTTGCCCGCTGTGGTCAGATGCTAAGCTGTCGTATGACTCATGTCGAGTGATCGGGCCAGGGCTCCCCGGCGGAACCACTGAAAAAAACCAGAAAATTGAAAAATCAGATTTACTGTTAAATGCTTTTTAAAAAAAACCTTTTTCAGTAAATTATTGGTACAGTAATGTATATATTTTCCTAAATCTGTGACAATACGTTGGCACGCAGAAAGAGCTCAAATATTGACATTAAAAGTGATGAAAAGATTTCTGTTCTTTGACTCGAATGTACACATACAGCCACTATGATAACTCAAGTGGCTCTTCTTTAAACCTTAGGTACTTATTGAACATACAGAAGAGCTCAAAACTGAGGACAACCATCTGTCTTGAGGAATTTAACACTGAGAAATGCTGCTGTCAATTATGTAAACCTTTTCTACAACCTTTTCAGAATTTGAACTATGCTAAAGCGCGCTGACAAAGCTATCCTGAGGCACTGGTACATGTACTGACTTCGAACCAGAGTACTTCCAAGACTTCATGAACCGAACTATCACTCTCAGTTTGACATTAATGCAGTTAATTTAAAGCTGGCATCACAAACAACTTGATTTTTAGCATGTGACTTTTTTGCAATTTAATGGGAAGTGCTTCTTTATCATCTTAGTGTCACCTTTTCATTATAGTAGTAACAATATATTAGTTAAGAATACGTAACAAAGCAGAGTTTGTGTTTAGTTTGCTACAAAGACTAAATACTGAGATTATTTCACTGGACTCTAAAATACCACGAATTCTGTATTCAGGGATCTGAAGCTCGGTAAATTTTTGGTTTGACTCAACATCAGGTCTGTCCACAGTGTTCATCAGCACTCTCTTCTTGACAGCACCAGGAAAATCTTACATTACTGTAACTGCTTCAATGCCTAAGTCTCTACTGTTTTCAAAAGACAATTTGTTTTCAAACAAATAACCTCAATTCACACAGCAAAACTAAGTTAATTTTGTTCCTCTATTCACTACTCTCACTTCTCTTCTTATGGACTCCCTGCAACAGAAAACTGCAAGTTCTTCAGCTCTGTAGACTGCATGATGTCCAAACCCACTTGTAAAATGATTACCAAATATACATACAACTGTGGGAAAAATCATAATTTAGTGTTCAAATGCTACCACAAAAAAGAGAGAGAATCCTAGACTCGTTGTAAAGATTAATATTTCATGATTCCTGGTGCTTGAGTCATTTAACTGTGTTAGCAAAGCTCACGGTTCAGCTACTCTGTTTTCTACGGCAGCAGCATTACCTTGCTCTAACTGAAACTTCACACTTCAGAAAGCTGGAAGGGTTTAGAGAAAGCAAAGTGCAAGCGAGCACCCCAGACAGTAAGACAGGTGGTATTTTTCATTTTCCTGTACCTGCTTACTGTCAGGAGCCCGTTGGAGGCCTGGATTCAATACCAAGAAACCATACCCACACGTTGAGGGAAGAGCAGACGCCACAGAAGCAAATTAAAAGAAGCAAATGCAACAACGGTATTTTTACTTCGGTAAAACAAGAGAATTTTATGCTATAGTGTTAAGATACCGGACAATCCTAAAATAGAACCAATATTTTTATATTCACATAATCTAAAAATGACTCTAAGTTTTTAAAATTGATTTTTTAGAACTGTATTATTACAGGGTTGACCCTTATGTGTCAATTTTCCATCCACTACAAATTTTTACAGCCATGTTGTAAACCCCTAATAATAGGAGTTTATAATGGCAAAGCAGACACAATTGTAACCATAAATACAGAACGGCGCCTCTATAATATAAACAGCCCAGGGTTTTCATAAATCCATACGCTATATGAAATAAAGGGATTTTCATCCTGTTTGTGTAAGTGGGTATCCGAACCCGGTCTCAGCTATGGAGCCATTTCTAACACCTCTGTATCACAGTGTGTCCTTATTCCGAAACATGCAATATACCAAATCCAGTTCAGGGCCTAACTTATTACAGAATTATTTAAAGCGCTATATACGTTAGGACGTATTCTTACAAAGTGTCAAGTTTTCCCTTCGAGATACTACGCATCTGCCACATTCATTGAAATCACTGCAACTTGTGCCTGCACGTGTGTGTACACACACACCTCAGCAACCACAGGCGGTATTTCAGCATTGTGGGTTCATCAGTTTTCGAGATGATGCAGAATCTCCATTCATCTGCTTCATTACAAGTGGCAGAATTCAACGACGTACGGATGTCTCGCTCTAGCCCGTATCGAACTCGTATTATGAAAATACACACACACACCTTTCCGGATTACAAACAGCTGACAATTCACAGTAAATACCTGAATATGAAACCATAGTGCCCACACTTCTTCCTTACCGGTAAAGCTTATATTTGAAACCGATGAAACAAACCCATTATTTTGACACGTTCTGCTGTTGCCCTAATCTTCCCCATATCTCCCGACTCCCCTACAATAAATCCTCCTGCTGCAGTAACGCCTGTTTCTGAGGGCACAGCTGATCAACTGCAGGCTTTCCTGTTATTGAACTCCGCTAACAAACTCTTCATGACTCCAGCAGATGGTTTTGCTTTCAAACCAACAGGAACTTTATGGACTGTTCTGAATTTTTTTTTTGTTCCTTCCATCCCAGGGGCAACTCCTAGAGCTGTCAAGGTTAGGGAAGCTGCTATCCAGTGACTCGCTGCAAAAACACTACCCCGGGGAGCAGCATCCACGCCGCTTTGTCCCTGTATTTCTCCCTTGTGTAAGACTCTTACATTTTACTGGAGATTCAAGACTCAAAAAATTCAAATTTAAGTATAGTTTTGGTCCTACACTGTATTGCCTTTTCCTGAGGAACCACAGCTTTGCATAGTTCTTGCCATAGCACACGTTTCAGCGCAGCTTCGGAGCGCAGCATTAACTCTTTCTACCAAAAAGTGACGACATGCTAAATTCCAAGAAAAAGCTCTGCCTTCGAGTTCACCAGCAGGGCAACAGTGATAAAGCCTTCGCTAAGGTCAAACCTCAGTAATTTATTTTGCTATTTAATAAAATAGCATTTATGTACCACACCTATCACAAAAGCAGGCATTTAAAGAGAGTCTGGTTTTGATAGCGGGATCCCATAACGACGGCCCCAGCCTCAGCCCAGGCGAAGCGAGCTCCACTCCCACCGCCCGGACTGGGAGCACCCACTAGGTTTGTGAGACAGGAGCTTCTAAAACAAGTGACCCTGGCTGGAGATTTGCCATCGCTGTTCTGCTTATTACAGATATACATATGGTCAGGCTTTTTCAAGTTAAAAATGGCCCTGACTTTATGGCAATAAATACATTCTAAAAATTTAAAACCAATTCTTTCTTCATTTCTGGGTCACACACCTCTTTGCATTGGTATCAAGTTCCAAGATGAGATTAATTTAAGCCCGGAGGGACATTTCCAGGAATTTTATCTCAAAAGTAATCTTTTATCTTCCAGCTTAATTCTTTGAAAATCTGAATTCAAGCTGGAAATTAGGCAGCCTCTTACACATCAGTGAAGCTATTCTTATGCAAGAACACAGTGGGTTTTTTTTATTTCCGAAGAATTTCCCTATAATGCAGGGTGGCAAATAATAAAATTCACATTCTTCAAAAACTTTGCAGCAAGTAGTGTTTCTTCTTGCACTCCTGTAATTTCTCTTTCATTGGTGAAAAGTCATAAATGGCACACACAGACAAGGAAGCAAGCTCTTGCTGCACGGAGATATTGTACTGGCAATTGCAGGTGTTTTGTACCTTCCTAAAATAATAAATTCAATGCTTTGTGTCTGAGTTATGGTGATTTTTAACTTTTTGCTATTCCTACGCCAATATCTGGAACAAACATATATCAAATATCAGAACGCAACTGAGTTTGTTTAATATAGAAATACAAGCACGCAGAAATTTGTACAATTAACCACGGAGTGAAGAAGTACAAAGAAAATGAGCGTTAATTAAAAATGGAAGGTGAGAACTGGAACACACAACTTCTGTTTATGCAGTATAACAGGGCATGATTTCCTAATGTCCGCTTATAAATGCAAAAAACTCCATTCAATGTCACCTTTTAAAAACTCGGGTGCCACCTATAGCAAATATCAGAGCTTTGCCATAAATATTTAGCAAGGGGCAAAAAACATCTTTGAGCTGCTCAAAAATAATAGTAGCACCTTTACTCTCTGTCCTCCTTCAAGTGAAAAGTGATCTGCGCCAACTCTAAATCTGGAATACATTCCTGTCCCTCCATCCTGACTAGCTCTACTGAACTACTCCACGGTTAACTAAGGAAAAACAGAATCTCAGCGAAAAATGTTCTTCTTCATCTTCTTTCATGACTTGAGCACTGTCATCTCATCTTCTACCCTCAAAACCAAAGGTGCAGGTGCTTACCCATAATCAAAGGTAAATCTTGAAAGTTTACAGACTCCCCTCTCTGCAGTTATGGGATTAATCTCACTACTACACTGAAGAAAGATTATTAAAGGCAAGGGTCTGAAAAGAACCACGTTACAAATGTAGTCATTTGTGTGATAATTGTCCGCACCAGGAAAACTGCACAGAAGTGACTGCAGAGACAAAAGCTTCAACACAAGCCAAACCAAAAGCTGAAATACAGCTGGGCTGATATTCCTCTGGAACTCCAGGATCTGATTCATACAATGATTAAGTATGAAAAAAACCCCCATTGTTTTGAAATTTTGCCATAATAGTGACAAATAAAGAAAACAAACAATTTCTAATAACCTCAAATAATTTGCATAGGCGCTCCTGACACGTGAGCAAGACCTAGACAAATACACACACTTGACGAATATTGGAATTAACAAACAGTGGTTCTGGTCATAGATGGGCTAATTATACAATAAATACTTAGACCTAAGACAAATCTTTATTCATTCAAAGATTATAAATTGTCATCTTTCAGCAGCATACAAGTGTTGGAACAAAGAAACACTACAGCTCAATTGTAGTGTGCGCACTTATGGTTTTCATTTGTGAACAATAAATCATTAGTTTTACTTAGTTCTGTGTACTTCTTGAACCAAAAGGTTTTAATTTTCTCATTTATATAAATAAGCTTTACACAATTCAATTTAATTGAGAGTTATATATGAAATTCCCAATGTGCTCTTCTCCAAGGGATGTATGTTTGTCCAAATTAAGAGCAAACAAAGGCATTTGCAGACTATAAAGGCTGTTTGTTCTGTGCTCCCTGCCATACGTATGTCTGCAGACACCCAGAGAACTTTCCTGTATTTCAACGGAATACACAAAATTTATAATTTGAAGTAAGATTCTAAAACCTAGTAGAAACAGAAACAATGTACTGTTTGCTAATTCATTGACTCTGAAGCCTGTCCTGTGTCCACGTGCAGTCTCTAGCGATGTCCATGGCAAACAGGTCTGCAGAACAAAAATTACATAGCCCTTCGTTTCATACAAATCACAAATCTGATTTTGATGCTTTTTCTGTGGTTCCTCAGTTATATCTAAAATGATCATAGGTGGTTTAGAGACCTGAGGTAATCACGTGCTTGTCAACAAGCTTCAGGAGTACTTCTCTTAAAATTAAGCTTCACAATTTGAATGATTTACATCATGCTACTTCTGGAACTACCGGCTCATAAGTTACAGCGTGCTACCACTGACAAGGAGCATGCGACAGTTCTGGTTTAGGTCTACGTGCAGCCACTTCCAACTCAACAGCTTCACCTTTTTCCATCTCATAGATGTGATCTCACTTCGTCAGAGGTTGGTCTCGGCATCCCACAGTCCGGTTTGCCGTGTAGTTCCCAGTCCAACAACTGCTTGGCGAGTTTTACTGCCCGCCTGTTCCCAGACCTTCTCTCGCAGCCCACAGCTCTGCGCCCGCTGCCTCTGCCTCTGCTCAAGCTCAACAGGAACGTGAAGACCAGATTTTCATTTTAGACAGAATGCTTACAGCCATGTTTAAAACAAACTGTTTGTAGTTTGGTGATATGCTCTACGTATTTTTACTTGTGGCTATATGTTACTGAACAAAGTTCTGGTTTTAATGCATTTTTCAGCTTGTAAACTTCTGCAGGGCCATGCCGCGCAAATTAAAATTTCCTCTTTCACCCAAAATTTCTCCCCATTCATTTTTTCCCTGCTAGGATTTTCTGAGATTCTTGTATGCATTAAGTAATAAAACGAAGCTAAAAAAACCCCAATAAACCAGAATTTTAGCTAGCCTAACAGTTATTTCACACCACCAATTGATTTATACATTTATTCATTCATTACTTGTATATTGCCCACAATTTATTAGGTGCTTTATAGACCATCTATTCTTTGTATCAGCACTTTAATCTTAAAAGAATAGGTAGGTCTGTAATCAGGATATGAATTCTCCTTAGATTTTCCCCAGCTTTGCTGACTGCTCTGCTTGCTCCTTACTTCACACTGGTTTGACAGTCAACAGCCTGACTGGTTTTTTTTGGTTTTTCCCCTAAAAGGAAAAGGCTCCAACGTTACTCCTGGTTTCACTGCAAGACAGGTAAATGCTCCCTGTGCTTAACTCCAGCTTCTGTCTCTAAAGTTCCCATAGGAAACCAGTCAAGTAAAATGAACATTTAAAGCTGGGCAGAGCTACAACCTGATATTACTCACAGTACAGAGCATCTTAAGGCTGCTCAACACTTGAAATGCTCAGACTGTGGGCAGACTATCGGTTCTGTACCAAAGGATAACATATATATTCTTTCTCAAGTTAAAGAATAATTTCAACTGCACAAACCTATGGTGAAATCCATCTGATGGCCATCTTTAAAGAATTATGGAAGAGGTAACTATTTCTATAATTCACTGACTTCAAAAGTATGTTTGACATTATTGTCGGGAAAATTATGTTAACCATGGATTACTGTTACAATCAAAGTATGTAGTGAGAAGTCAAGAGGCTTAGTAGTAAATTTTCAAAGCGGTGCGTGGGGATTTACCCGTTTGACTCCCATTAACGTCAATAGGAGTCGCGCGGCTAAATCCCTGTACACTGCTTTGAAAACTGACCCCTTCGTGTTGATGGACCCCTCTCTAAGAAGTTCCAGATGACCATGTAAGAATAGTAAAGAACTGTTTCAGCATGTGCCCTTGTTCATTATTGTTGTTTGTACACATCTGAAAGTATTTTAATTCCTATATGCAGTGCTGTTTCCAGCATTTAGTTTATAAAATATGGATTAAGACGGGCAAGTACTCAGTAATCTGATGAAGCCAAGCCAAGTGTATGTATGCCTCAAAAACTTAACATACATTGGCAGCATCCAATGCACCTTACAGAGTTATTTTTTATCCACCTCGTCTATATTACTTTGCAAACAACAATTATGGCTGAAGAATGCAGCATGATTTACTCATTTGCTCATATGCAACGATGCAGCACTTCTATGAAATGA
This sequence comes from Dromas ardeola, assembly GCA_013398915.1. Lineage (NCBI taxonomy): Eukaryota > Metazoa > Chordata > Aves > Charadriiformes > Dromadidae > Dromas > Dromas ardeola. The sequence goes on along the minus strand of VYZM01011049.1, from coordinate 473,701 downwards.
CATCTGCCCTGTTCCTATTTACCCCAACCAGTCCTATGCTCAGTCAGAAATTAAATTTGCTTCTTTTTACCACTTAATCCTGTTTCCTGTAGGGAGCAGGAAGTGCAGGTTACAGTTTTAGGGAAACATAGTTTTCTCTTAAAAAAGACCATGAACTACAATTTCATTAGAAACATCTTTTCTGGAACGGGAAGGTGATCCAGATTAGCTTGCAATCTGTTATGCCTCCAAGAGTAAGAAGCAAACCTGAAAATTCCATTTTCACTGTTTGTGACTAATGCCAGAAAACCTCAAATACATGTAACAATTTTGTAAGAGAAATGCAGGCTTGGAATCAGTTTCACTTGAAATTTTTTAACTGTAGTCATAAAATATTTATTTATTTAATTTATATCTATATAAAAAATATACATATTTATGATCTGCTGCAGTTTTAAGCATAGTAAAAAAATTACAAATACGAAATATTTTTTACATTGCCCAAATTCTTCTACAACTTATTTTACCTGTATCCCTTATATTTTCATATATATATATACACACACTCATATTTTCATGTAATATTTGGAGAGAATACCTGAGCCAAGATAAACACTTCAGAATTAATTCTCTGAAGTTCTGAAACTCATTTTTCTGTATAGAGAAGTCCTCCTGAAAATTTCTAGGAGTTATAAAGTATTCCCCAAGGATCTGGATTTTTAAAGGACATCTGCACAGCTCCTTTGAAACTACTGATGCGGAGACCCAGGAAGTTCTTTTAAAAAGTATGTTGCATTCTTTTATTATATGGCAATGACAAAGTAGAATTTCTTGAAAATTATACACTTGCTAAAGGCAATTTCAAGTAGAAAGAAAAATAACGGCAAACTGAGAATCTAGAAAATATTTTTAAAACTTCCCATCTGCATAATAAAGTTAACAAGATGTACCCAAGTTGAGACGATGAAATCTCAGCTGCGGGCTGGTTGTACATAAAATACCAAAATAACAACACAACACAGTTTTCCATCTTTCAGGGTATTGTGCAAACAACTAACAAAGGGTCAGCTGAAATACCCTTGCTGAGAAGAGGGAGAAAAACCTGGCGGAATCATTGAAATGTAGCACATCTTGTGATCAGGGACTCTCTCACTCTCCCAGGACGCTGCGTTTCCACCCGCTCAGTGAAGGGGGTGAAGCCGCCCCCCGTGCCGTCCTGCAGATCGCCCGCAGCTCTGCAAAGCCCGGCTCTGGCACTCCCACTTTTCACGAATGGGCTGTACTTTGCTGTGGTTTTAAGCCCATAACACTCACTCAACAGAATTTTGTGGAACAGCCCTCATCTGTGGTTCACAGGTACATCTGAAAGGCCAGTAGTTTTGGCAACGTTCATAAGATCAGTACATAAAAATGATGGCCGTTTAAAATGTTAACCCACACACCATCACTTGCTCCAGCTCCTCTCCAGGCTTCAAGGCACAGCAGCTCATATAAACTCAAGTGGGCTTCACCCACTTCCGGGCAAGGTCAGAGAGCTTTGTTTAGATAGCCTTCAGCGCCGGATTATGTTAAACTGGCCACCTTCGCTCTGAAGCGCTACCAGTGCTGCTGCCGAACCAGTAAAGCCCAGCAGAGACACAGGACAGGGCAGCTGAGAGCACCAACTGCTGAAACCACTCCAAGCTTGCGTCTGACCGCGGCCATGCAGAGATGTCACAGAAACAGAGCAAAAGGCTTTGAACACCTCGTAACTACACGATAGCGTAATTGTTGTTACAGAACGGGCTCTGGTTTTGATCAGTTTTATTATTTGAAATCGAGCTCCGTTGCGATAGACATTGAACATACACACAGCAAGATACAGCTCTTGCCTCGCACAACACGCTTCATATGCACACACTATAGTTATATATATCATGGGGTACGTACCTAACATATATTCTTTCATGTTAGTGAGAGAGAAAGAATACACTATTAAATATGCACACACAAAACACTACAAGAAGAAAAACAGAAGTAGAAGGCTAAGAAGTGGTAGAACACTAAATATAATTATCAGTCCCAGTTCATTAGCCGATTAGCAGACCACCACCACGCTCTGCTGTGCACGGAAAAAGGCTTGCAGACCAGAATGAGCAGATTCCTCACTGCGTCCGCTCGGCGTAACTCCTATGGCACAGCTCGGCCATGGTTACATGCATCAGAGCTCGTTTTGCACAGTATCCGTCTTCATGGTACATACTCACAGAGTTATTTAATACACTCTCCACTCTTACTCTCAGTCCTGCCTTCCAGTGCACAATACTCACCAGCTCTACGTACGGAATTTTTATTTCCATCAATGGAATGTATGAAAGGAATATAAACTAGGCCATAAAGAACCACAATGTTGCCTAGAGACAGAAGTCTCGCTCAGGGTGCAGAGCTTTCATTAGAGGGAGCAGGAAGTGCAAACATGATGTCAGAGTTACAGAGATTATCTGTATAAATTTTGTTATCATTTAGCCCAAACACACACTGAGGAAAGGCTGACCCCCTCCCTTTGAAGACAATGAATAGTTACTAAGTTTGACTTCTAATGAAAGCCATTTTCAGTAAAACACAAGATACGTATAACAGTTGGTCCAGAAATGAAAATCTGTTGTAACAGCCAAAAGTCAAAGGCAGCTGTAAATACAGACCTTCATCTTTCCAAGAATCCCCTAACGAAGTCTATAAAACTGATTATGTCTTCAAGCCTAACTCAAGTGCAAATTCTTACTCAGAAATAAGTAACAGCTCTGCGAGTATTACTTGGAGACCAGTACAGGAACAAAGAACAAGAATTACACAGCACTGGTTTGAAACCTACCATGATGGAACAGGAATTACACTGCATTTAGAATAAACAATTAATGAGACAGCAGAAGTCTCAGCTACGTGTCCGTTTTTCTGAGAGAGAAACAATTTCCAGAAGCGGTCAAAGTGGGATAAAGAAACACTGCATCATTCCTTTTAACACAACAGAAATGGTCTTTGATTATTTAAAAGGCAATTGCAAAGATCTGTCTTCAAAACCTCCTATTGGAGGTTTAATAGCAAAGAGGTGCAAGTACACTTACCAGCAACACTACAGTAAAGTAGAGACTTTTGTTTTAACAAAATCTATATTTATACGATTACATTTCCTATGGTTGAGGGCAGCTGTAATTAATGGATTTCCCTCCTTCCCCTAATGCAGTCATTTGTCAATTTAAACCCAGAATGTCCAATCAATTTTGATGTATTTAGTAAGCAATTTGTCAAAGAGTACTGCATACCAGTTAATATATTAATTCTTGTCATTGGCCTGCTTCTGACAACTGCAGGTCGTCTCCATGAAATTGGTCCTGATGAGCCAAAACTCTTGCCTGGAATGTGAAGGTGCCCTTCCCAGAGGGAGAGGAGAGAAATCCTATCTCATTTTATTCAATACCTTTTGGGGGCTGTTTTTGGTCAGATTTCAAGTTTTTTTTCATTAACGTGTTAATTGTCCACATTTCAGGTATCTCAACCACAGTCCATTCCTCCACTGCAACAAAAAAGTAAATTCAAAGAGGAGGGGTAAAGGAAATACGACATATGAAATGAGGATGCTAGACTTTCTGCAAAGTTACCTATTCTCAAGCAATTCCATTCTGTACCATGCACATGTCTGTATGAATTCAAACACGCAAAAATGGAAGGTACAGAAGTCAGACAAAGGAAACACAGGTAAAGTCAATCAAATACGCAGGACTTTGGGTTGTGGTAATATAGTAATAGAGAGAAAAGTATTCATTAGGAAAAACCTGAACACAAACAGCTGATTGCCACAGACATGAAAAGCACATCTTAACAGCATGCCTCAAGAGTTTATACTCCCAGAAGCACGTTAATTCCTGAGTACTAAACAGCAGGAAGCAACTAGTAGTGCAAGAATATATAACGACGAATCTTGGCAATTCTCTGAAGAAAGCCAAGTCCTTTACAGTGCAAGTTCCTGCGGACACCAGAAACCCTCCTACGTACGCAGTGCCTCGCGCAGCTCTCCTCCCGCTGTCAGGTCTGCTGTGGCAGTCTGCCTAGAGCAGGTGATGGTATTTATGTTATAGGAAAAACACCTACGAAGAATAAAATGCGACTACATTTCCTTCCTCTGTTTTGGTTAGATTTAAAAATTGCTCAGAACACAGGCAAATAGAGGGAATACCAGCAGCACAAATAAGGTAAAATACTATGTATTAAACCTGAGAAGGGTAGGAGAGAAACATCTAGCACCTAACACCCAGCACTGAAGACCTGAGGACTGTAGTACAGCTGGGGCTTTGCAGGATGAACTCCAACAGAAACCAAAGTAAGTCTGAAATCAGCTCTGTCAGAAGGCGAGGAGATTCTCGGGACTGGATATTTTCACTCTGACCAACTGCAAAAAGGCTGAAACAGTCAGGAGCAGGATACCGGCACTTCCTGCAGGACAGCAGGTTGTGGAATTTAACATGCAAGTTCACTTTCAAGCCATGAACTTACAGAAAGGTCCAAATCTCTCGCTGCCCACTGTATCACCTCTGCGCCCGCCGTGGCCGTGACAAAGCCCTCAGGTAGATACGAGCTGCATACTCTGATCCAGGTTCTGCAGCAGATGTCACAGATGACCTCAAAGCAATGAAACAGCTGTGCTAATCCACTTACAAATACCCTTGGGATAAAGGTCTTGGACACTTGTTGTACAAAACATTTCTTCAAACAATGGTTCCTTGTTACTTCCTTATTAGCTGTGAATAAACCAAGATCCCTTAAAAACATTAAAAGCGGAATTATGCGTTAAGTAACTAAATGCAGTATTTTTAGAATAGTCTCTTTTTATCGCAAGAACTCACTGGCCTACTTTATACTTTGCAGAGACTAAGGAAGATTTTGGTCCCGTGTTTTGGCATCAAGCTGCATATTTATGAAAACGCGCACAGTACAGCCCTCCAACCAGACCGCCAGACGTTTCATTGTTCTGCCCGTCTGCTGACAGAGGTACTCTGTGCTAAAAAGCACACTGAGTATTTTTCAATGACCCAGGGGGCAAAGGTCACTTATTATAAATGGATAATGAGACCTAATGCAATGTTCTGAGTGTGGACAAAGAAAGGGTCTATCCATACCCCCTTGTGACTTGGTCATTCAGGCTTTTATTTCCCCTGCACACTTAATGGAGCCAAACAATTGGCAGAAATGCTATACAGAAACTGAGAGAAACTGCTGTATTCTACCTCTGATAGACAGATACAAATAGTGACCCTGAAACGGCGCCAGAACTCCTCTTACCACTAACGTGGCAGACAGATGTAACGTTCACCCTAAATCCCTATTTAGCCATTTGCTGGCAATTAAACTTACTGACGGAAGCGATAGCACATCAAGCCACAGGCTTCAGCTAATGTCAACCCATTACGTTGCTGCAGGTAAGCAGAGACAGATAACTCCGGTTTAGCATGGATTTAATTGGGGGAAAACTAACAGGTGTCTTGGACTCTTTTGTGTGAATCCTGGTTTGACTCCATTTTTCCGAACTTTCATTGAGTAGCCTCAGATAGCATAAATGCAGAAAACAAGTAAAACTTCAGAGATGATCAGATATACACAAATTTATCTGTTAATGCCAGACACTATGATCTCTAGATTCCTTGTCTTTAGTGCTTATTATTCTATTTTTCTTTCATTCCACACCCATCTTAATGAATTCCTATTTTGTGAATTAAAGCCTGAATTAAAATTCTTCACTGCAATTCAAGTAATACAAATTCATTATTTTGTTGGAATTTATCTACTACTCATTCTTCTTCCTTTAAAGTTTCCCATACAAAAACATTTGAAATGCATAGTATTTGAGCTATTAAGGAAATACAGAGTGAAATACTACATCCACCCTTGATTTCAGTATGTGGGATAAACGTGACCTGTGTATATAAGCATTGATGCTCACAGAAAGGTTTTTGTTCAGACCGTATCTATGCAATACATTGCTTTTAATTTCAAAAGCAACTAAAAAGCAAACAAACTACTTTTACAAAGTGTCCAAAATCCTCCAGACAGCATTCTGTGCTCTTGGACTCACACTGCAACAACTGCACGCTACATACAGTATTTTCTATATTTATACGCTTGATAGTATGCAGGGGAAATAGCTGAAAGCAATACTGATGATAAACACATATGGAACTAGAGCCGAAAATTTGGGGAAAGTGAGAGAGGGGAAGAAATCTGGCCCAAACAGGCAAGCTATCTAATTAAACATGACTTACTGAAACACTGCGGTTTCTGTGCATGAGCCTGTTTGCCTTTTTTACCTTCTTATCATAAAAGTTATTTAATGTCATCATCAGCAAGTGGTGCATAAGCAATGGATAAAAATATAAATATCAAAGTGAATTATCAGCAACATAAGCAGACTGTATGGCAGCAGTTACCTTAAACCACAATATGAAATTAGACCTATGCTCTACAGTTAATAGCATCTATCAAAGGCTTCGATACAAATTACAAATATATTTGTTGACCTGATTGTACCCAATGCTTCAAAATATTTACATGAAAAGTTAAATATAGGCTTGCACACCTGATTCTAGACATACTAATTTGAAAATAGTTGAAAAGAGCGATCTGTACTTCTATAGTAAAATATTATACAAGCAAATTACATCCTTACAAGAACCTTTTATCTCAAAGCAGAACACTTACACACCTATAAGTGAAAGTAAAATAATGCAGGAATCTAGCAAAAAATTCTAGACAAAAGGCACATCTAACACGGTGTGGTGAGCTATTAATTACTTTTTCAAATTCTTTTCTACCTTTTGAGTTTCCTTCCTTTTTCTATGCAGCATGGAACATGGAAGACCGTAACCCTGCAGGTTCCCACATTTTGAGCTCCGAGCACATGCAACAGATGGACAGGTAGCAGCAACAGATCGAATCTGGCGCCAATGTCGCTTTTACCAGACACATTCAGACACACCGCCTTTTGGCCCAGATGGCCACTTTCTGCATTTTAAAGTGCCTGTGTCGCAGAACATGCTGGCGTTAGCTGCACTGACAACTGTGCAGAGGGTCTAGCTCCCCCATGAGTACCTTTACATATGCCAAGAGTTGTTCCCTTGTGAAACTTTGACTGTTAAATCACTTTGATATTGACTACACCCTAGATAAAAAAGAGAGACTTGCTACTTACTGTTAATAATTCTTACAGTGCTTCTCTTTTTTGAATTGTCAAAAAATAATATAAATACTAATTTATCTATAAAAACAATAACAAATACATGGGGATATATATATAAAAAAAATATACATATACCATATATGTATAGCTATAGATATATAAATATTTTGGAATATGCAATGCCATGCATATTGGCTCCCTGGGAACGACGTGGCTGGATAAGAGGCAGGACGAGGCAGGTGGGCAGCCGTCCCTGGAAGTGATGCCAAGGCTCCCGAGGGAAGCAGCTGTCTGTGACTCTGGCTGGAAGTAGCCCAGCAATCAGGAGTTCCAGGGGGGAGGGAAAATGCAGATGCACTCACTTGTCACTGAGTATTGAATTCACGAGAGGAAATGGCTAGAAGCATGGGAAGAAATGAAGAAACCTTGGAGACTTTAGGGGATCTAGTGGGTCACACTTGCAAGGCCTGCCAAGCACTCAGGATTTGGCTATATGATAGCCTCGCAACTTTGATTCATATCAAAGAAACAACATTCCTTACTCTACCATTACTAATATCGTCGGTTACATGAAGCCCTATTCTGGGGCAGAAAGTGTACTGAAATTGACAAAACAGGTTGAAAAAACAACTCAGAAAAAGTCACACTCAGTTTAAAACGTGCACAGAAGACAAGACAAAAAGTTGTCAGCTACTCACAGCCAGCAAGAAGATACTGGTAGTACTGTACGGCGTCTGCAGCCAGCAGCAGTGGATGGTTTGCATTAAATGGTGGTTGGAGTTCATTCCACTGAGGAGTTCTGAGGTAAAACACAAGACTATTAATATTTAAGCTAATACAGAGAATGTAAATCAGTGTTTCTGTCATCACATGTAATTATCTATACAAGCTCACAAAATGTTTGTAATTATTTAAATTAGCTTGTTCAAACACTGCAATACACCACAGGCAGTCGAGCAGCAGGACCAAATCGCGCAGATTGTGAGGCAAAGACAATACTTGTTTGTTGACTGCAGCATGGATTGCGCAAAAAAAATGATGAAGGCGGTTTAGATTAAGTTGGTAAATTCGTTTAGGACCATTGTATGTCATGCTGACGTTATATAAACACACAACAGAAACTGGGGAACTTTTTTGTTCTGTTAACTAGCATTGCTTCGATACTGTAAAGTCATTGAGCATTTACAAACTGTGAAAATAAAGCTGTGTAAAGCTATGGACTATTGATCCAATTAGAATTTTCAATTCCATTACAACCTACTCATTTCAACAATAATGGTCTAGAAGTCTGTGTTGTAATTTTAATTAGGGTGGGCCATTCCCAAATAGCTTGGTAAATCAAGTATTGATCAATCTAGTCCAGCCATAAGCAGCACTAAGGAATATAGGAGACAAGAAAAATCGATAGAAAAATATTTTAAAACGTCAAAAGCACTGACAACACTTTCTCATCAACTTTTGTTTACTTTCTTCCACATGTCAGGAATAATTTCTTCAACTGTCTTAAGAAATGCTACCTTCAGCTACTTACAGGATAACTCGCCTAATTCTTTGCAATGCTTCATCGTGGAAATCTCACTCATGTCCCATGGCAGAACTCTGTACTTTAACACTACTAAAATAATTGTTTCTAGTCCTTATATAAAAAGCTAACTTACAATCTGTTCATTTAAAATCACTAATTGATAAGGATCTCTATTGATCCATTAACATGTCCATGTAGCTCCACACCTACAGAAGCATTCAGACATATGAGCACTAACACAACTGTATAAAAAGGTAGGCCTGAATTTGTTATCGAGAGTCCTCTCTTTCAATGAAAAATTTTAATATAAAAATATGGGTGAAGATCATGATGCAATTCATTTATACCTTCCAAAAAAAAAAAAAAAACAACCAACAAACAAAAAACCAAACCTCACGATCATTTCCTGGACAAAAAGAAACAGAAAAGTAAGAGGAATGAGTTACCTAACCAAAGTCCAGCTGGCTCTTGGGCATGTCAGCATTTCCAAAGGTGTGTCATCACTGATCTTTGGAGCAGTGCTGAGCGGACGTGGTTCCAATACGTGTTCCACCAGGCTACCGTAACAACTGATAATATACAACGACTCCACGACAAACTGTTTTGATTGATCTGTTTGCAAGAAGAAAGAAAAACTTACTGCAACATCACGGCAGCAACAGAAAAAATGCTTACAGAAATAGGAGACTACTTATTCTGAGGCCTCTTGCTTTTATATGCTTGCAGTCAAAAATGTGAATTAGAAACAAAAAGGCTGGAGTGACAAAACCAAAATAGCACAAAGCACACATTTTTCTCCTTGTTTCCAAAAAATATGAATATCCCATGTAAGAGAAGGTGGAAGAGAGTCTCTCACCAAGGTGTGTTCAGGTACACACATCACACATTGCCAAACATACATCTGTACATTTGCTTTAGCAAAGTGTCTCGCCTTTACCTCACAGCTTTTTCAGTGACGCTTCACACAGTATCTTTGGATTGAACTATCAAAGTTTGTTTTCTGTCACTATATCATAATAAAAGATCAATGGTTTATTTCACTAATTAAAATTTCTTGTCAACTGTCCTATTTACCAAAAGCATCCAAACCACGTTCCCAAAAATCTCCACTGTCACTGCATTTAAGGAACAAAATCTACAGATAAGCACCACCTGCTCAGAAGTTATCATAAAATGAAAAAATAAAATAGAGAATTTAAATTTAAATGCAAGTCCTATTTTTGTAATATACCAACCTTTTTCTCTTTTCAGACCAGGATTGTTTGCAAACCATGACCTTGATGATCCAAAGACTGCAGCGACACAAAACTCTCCTCCCACAGACTTACTGGGTGAAATCTGTGGAGCGGGTTTGGATTTGCTTAAAGAAAGAACACGATAAAATTATGAAAGTTAGTTCTCAAAAATTAAGATGTCCCTTGCTTAATAGTCATTCTAAGATATTAATTCAGAAGTGGCGAATAGCTGTAGTTCCCATAAGATTTAGCAGGATTTGCAGATGCTTAGTGTTTCTCGATAATAGGTCCCAAATTCCCCCTGATCACTGAACCCATTAACTTGAAGAACAGCACTGGCTCATAACAGAGAATTAGATGGACTGTTTAGAAGACCCAATATTGAATATTTGCACTCAATAGAAACAACTTCTGAAGTGAATACAAACATTTATAATCATAAGTCCTTTGGGAATGAAAATACAGATTCTGGGTCAGTCGTTCTAGGTGGTTGATGATACTTTCTTGCATTTTCAAAAGAAAGTTCCAAATAATGCTAACTTTGACTGCTGGTTAGTGGTAACTCAGCACAGTCCTGAGGCCATTGAAACCACTAGGATGGTTGTGACATGGGCAAAGGGTAAGAGGGAACAACATGCGGAGGAAACAAGGAAAGGGAAACAATGCGTACACTCACGAGCTATGTGTTAAAACAAATCAGCAACTATATCATGTAAGAAGAGACTGAGATACATTCTCCTCTGAAGCATCCCAATGTGCATGTAGCAGGTACAGTGGTTTATGATTATGTTTCACGGAAACATCACTTAGTGTTCCTCCTTACAGGAATCTGAAGATATCTAACATTATGTTTTATATAAACTCAAAAGTATTTTCAGAGCATTGCCCATTTCCTCAATCCATTAAAGCAGGATTTCACTCTTTCCTGAAGAGGAAAGCTGTTTGAGGTCACACACGATTCCTCCTTCTCCACGTTCCCTTTTTTCCAGTCTTTTTAATTGGAAATTGGATTATTTTAGATTTCCCTCCCTACTCTATTTCACTGCTTCCTCCTCTTGCTACCTCTCCCTCCTTCACTTTTTTCTTCTATTAATTTCTTGTACCCCATTATACCAGCCTATGATTACACCATCACATTAACTTGGTCGTTTTTAAGTAATAATCGTCAATTCTGAGAAGACAGCGTGTGCAAATGAATTCTTGCGAGTATTATGATGGAATTAAGCAGCAGAAAAATATTTTAAAACAGCAGAAAGCAATTCAAACACTATGCATAATTATAATGGCACTTAATTCATACTACCCTTTTTTTTGTTAATGACAAATTACTTGTATACAGGTGAAGTAGTTCAACAGAATGAATCAAAAGGGATATTAAAGCAGGAACAGATTATGGATCAACATAATGTAAAAATAACATAAGAAAAGCAAGTTAAACCAAAATTATTCTACTCAAACTCCCGCACCTGGCTGAGAGGCTGCACCTCTCCAAAGACCTGTGTCTTGGTCCCTTGCAGCTCAGTCCTGATCTCGCTGAAATAAATGGCAAAACTCGCACTGATCTCACTTACTTTCCTTCCAATGACTAGCTGTAGCAAGTGACACGTGGAAAATATGGCATACGGTTAAAAACATATAGCCTCCATCATTACTGTCATGCAAGTTGAAACATTTAAAATTGCCTTCAACTTGAATTCACCTAAAGCAGCAAATACTTTGTGTGTAGTGTACTGGCAATGAGGTCATTTATGAAAATGGGAGAAAAGATTAACTGTTTGCACTCGCACTGTATTTTCAGCCAGGTTTGTGAAAGGGATTTACAGAAATTTTATCTGAGCTTCCCAACACCTTGTACAGTATTACGCCACCGGTTTTACAGATGGACTGACTGAAGCACAGAGGCACTTGGGGCACTCGCCATAAATCGCACCCATGGCAAGCCTATGGGCATACATTTCATTTAGAAGAAAAAAAGAAGGAAAAAGAAATAAGGCCTTTCAAAAGGAATTCCATCACGCTGACCAGAGTCAATGGAAAGATTCAGACAAACTTTCACAAACTTAGATCATTCCTGAAGCTCTCGTGCATGCAGGACGAGTGAGAACGTCCCAAAAGAGCAATTGCAATTTATAAGTCAGTAACTGATATTGAACCACCACAAAGCACTTAATATCCAGCTGTTAAAACTACAGCTACAGATTACTGGGTCAGAAATCTGTGTTCCAAAAAGTTCCTGACTATAAATACATTACCTTGCTTGCAGTGGCACTTCACAATCTATATTAGAATATTTAAAGTGGTATTAACATATTAAGTATTTATTATCTTCCCAGAAAAATTCAGAAAATATTTCTTTCACTTAGAAATAGTCTTCTGTCACAGAAACAGTATTTTTAACCAGTTCTGTAACAAACTGTGTATCGATAACTATTTTTAGCTCACACCTTCCAAATATTCATACACTAATATTCTTTCAGAAATGAAAATATAAATCTAGACACTAATTAGTCTTGTTACTTACTGATCTATACTTCAATCAATAAATGATTGGTTTTAATGTAGAACATGATTGTTCAGAGGGACTGCATTACCCATCAATCAATACAAAGCAAACTAGGAGTACGGATATGACTCAGCCATATTCATTTCCTCGAGTTTATACTTAAGAAGAGAATCTTTCTGTACTATCTTAATATTCTGAATTTTTACTCAACATAATCTGAGATTATTAAACTAATTTAAAATGGAAAAAAAATTAGGAGCAAATGCTATTCTCAACTACAAACTGGAGAAAACATTTACAGAGACATAACTGACTTCAACTTCTTCAAGCCTTTAAGCAGGAAGGAATCTAGTATTCTAACAACACATTTTTGCAGGGTTCTCCACACTCTTAGTCCCAAGACCTATGCTCAACCAAATACAGTTACAAACAACCTTGGAGGAAAGGTTCTAAGCTACGTTCTATTTACATCATGTCTTCGAGATGTACATCTTCAAGGCACGCATTTAAGCGTTGGTTTCAGTGCCAAAACATTTGCCCTTCAAGAATGATGTTTTGTAGACAGAAAGAGCAGACCTTGTAAAACACGGTTACTCATGTGGTTAAACTTAGTCCTGCTAAAAAATAAAGACAAACAACAACAACAACAACAAGACTAGTGCACCATATTGGTTTAGACATATTTCGAAAAAAATTATGTCAACAAGTCTATTCTGAAACTATTGTAACTGAGGAATCTTTCATTTTACCAGCATTTTACTTTATCCCCGAGTTTTCATCAATACATTCCAACCCAAATTTCTTTCCTTCAGCAAACCTCAAAAGCCCGGTTATTTTCAGTAACAGTAATGCCATTAGAAAAATATATTTTAATGTCATTTTGATATTTTAACAACTTGAAAACCATAAATCCTCATTATTATGTAGATGCAAACACCCTCTCAGCTTTATAAATGATAACAAAACAATAATGTTGAAGGAAGGTGGTGAATGACTTGTTTTCTGCTATGAACCCCTGCTCTTTACTTGCTCTTAGCCTGTCAGCACTTCATAAATTATTCCAAGAACTGAAATTAAGGCACATTTGGCCTCACTTTTAAAAACATTTCATTTAAAAGAATCTTCACAATATACTGACTTTCAAACGACTGTAGCGTATTTTTACTGAAAGGGGTTGCGATGCAGGTAGAAGTGCAGGTTGTTGGAAATGAACACTAGAAACAAGAAAGTGAAGCTAATGGGACCCAAACATTCACCCTTAGAATTTCAATCCTCCTCATTAGAAACAGCGGCACTATATTTAAGACATAAAGAGGACACAAAGGCAGTGTACTTTTTCCTGTCTGGGTCTACCCAACTCTGTAACTACACCAAGAATCCAGTGAGGCACAGCAGTATTTTTAAACCAATTGTATCTGTGCAGAAACCTACAGCAGGAGTACAATAGTAATAAAAAACCCTTTCAATAACATAGTTCTTGCTCTGCAATAAATTTATTAAGAGCTGGGTCTCAGCTGAAGACCATGTTCATGTCATTTCAGTTACCAACACCTGACATTCACCTAACCCAGCTGAAGTCAAGGACAGTCACCTCCTGCAGTGAGGTTAATCCCAAACTCCAGCTAAATACCGCAGTATTTGGGGGAATCTGTGTTTTTGATAATAATTAACTTATCTAACATTATTTTGGAGGATTATTTGCATTTCAAATGCAGAAGCACTGAGACGTAGATGTATACATGTCCAATGAAAAACACACACGAGCACTTTCTACTGAAATGGAAAAAAAAGTGATGAGAGCAAACTAAGGAAAATTAAGACATCGCTTTGTCAGATCTTAACAAGAAATGAAGACTCAGCAATAGCATGCAAGTTCTTTCATGTTGACAACGCAATAAGAAAAGATTAAGAGTTACTGAAACAATTCAGTGCTACCACTTGTTGACTTTTGTAACGAATCAAACTCTGCCATAATCTCTGGAAATGTATTGTGTTAGCACTTTAAAAAATCGTAACTAATGTCAATATTTTAACTAGTTTAAATTTTTTATTATTATTATTCATTTTTCTACTTTATATAAGAAAGAATAAGCATTAATACTATTAGAATATTTTGCGAACCATAAGTAAGTATGAAAACCAGGGGCTACGCAGTACAGCGATGGAGTGTTCCTCAAAGGCCTTTATGTCTCATAAAATACTGGTGGCTCTTAAATTTGTCTTTACGTTCATAGTCAAACAAGTGACATGACTTGAAAAAAAAAAAAAAAATTGCATATATATGCTATGAAGGAACTGCTTTACAAATTCAAACATTACCAATCAAATAGTAAGAGTCTACAAAGACTGAGAATCACATTGGATTTATATTCCTAATGAATAGGCTTCAAATACATCAGATTCATAAAGCCAAAAGCACTTATTCACAGCTCTACAGCTAAACCCACTGAAATAGAAACACATACGATTTTTTAAGGTAAACGTTTTATCTAGACTACGTAAGCAGCAACAAAAGTATCAGCAGAAAAATAATGCATGAAATTTGCAATTACACATAAAATTACTGAAAAAGCGTATCTGTCTCAAAGTTCATAAATTTTAATTAATTTACCATTGTGCCTAAGACAAGAAAACAAAGATGTGTTTCCAGTTGTCAAATCACGAATAAAGCAAGAAAAAGCAAGAAAAGAAATGGTAGGCGTCTTTATTCACCAGGCAGTAAGCTGTCAAATCTCCACTCATTTTGTTTACATAATTTTAGGTCTCATTAAGACCTTAATGGAAACAACATGATTTCTTCCCCCACCCAAAGCATGTTTTTTATCCTAATTTCTCTGTAGGGTAGTAAAGACCATATTTTTGAGCTAGCACTGGCATTAAACAAACCACAAAAGAGTCTTGTGAAAGACAGGCAACAATTTTTGAGTCTATTTCATATATTCCTCTCTTTAATCTAGGCCTTTTAATCTTGCCTCAATCTAAAATAATTTCTGGCTGACAAGCATCTCTGCTGCTTCGTGCAGGGGGTGCCTGAAACATCCATTTCCTAAGACAATCCACTTTCAAAACTCTTCTTCCAGAGCCTTTTCAGTTCTTAGATCACCATCAGACGAACTACTTAGGTGCATCGTAAACTACATTTAGAAATGGTTCTTAGGAAGACTACTTTGGTAACCAGATTCTCTAGGAATAAGGCAACGTCACCTTTCCTTTAGTGTCATATTTAGTGCCTTTGCTTTTCCTGTCTTTGGTACAGCTCCCACAGCCCTCACCGGCTGTCCTCCGCCATTCTCTTCAGAGCTCTGTATCCTAACGAAGCTCTTTCTGCTGAAGACAGGATTTTGACAGAGACATGGGGGGTGTGTGTGTGATATATGTGGAAGAAACTTCTAGTACTAGAAGCAAGAACCACATACAAATATTCCAACAGGTACCGATAGACATAGCTAATAAGTACCTGTCGCTAAACTCAAAAAAACCCCAAACCACCACCTCCCCGAAAAAAACCAACCCTCCCAGCTGAAATCCTAGGTGAAAGTTTCTAAATTTTCTAAGACAGTTGTAAAATGTTCAAACTTCTTCCATTCTTGTTGCCTAAAACTTCAACCACCCGACCCCCACCTCATTATGAAAAGTGACTGGAGGTTATGTAGCACTGCGTGAATACTGAACCAAGCTCCAAACACAGGGAAACTTGTTAAAACTTATTCTTTCCTCTGTCGGTATTTTTGTAATAGGCTGCAATTTTACATATTTAAACCAAACCCACTTATTATTTCAAATATCCTGACTTTAATGGAACTGTGGTCCTAAGTGTGATAAACTACTTTTTTTTTTTTGCAGTGCCCATTCTACTTGCTTCATCTGTCTTACTGTAACACTTTACTGTCTACTCAATGCTAATCTCGCTTATTTTCGAGAGGTCATCATCAATGTTTTCTGTCTGTAAGCAACTTAGTGCTACAATAATAAAGGAAGCCATGTAGAAAAAAAAAGAAAGAGGACTGTTTTGGAAAGATATTGCAATAATTTTTGCCCACTGGGAAAGAATTTATTTTTTCAACTTCTCTGCTACTTAAAAATTAAATGCCCTCTCAAAGGTAAAAAAGAAAAAAAAAGGGAATGCATTTCTTTGACAATGCTTGATGGTGAACACACATCCATAGTATAAAAGTGAAATTATGCGGTGCCTCCACCTATGGATCAGCCATGCAAGTAAACAAATTAAGAAAAAAATTAATCCAAAATTAAAAAGTCTAAGCACAGAGTTATTTTCAGTGAGGACAGCAAATGAATTATAGGCATGCTGGGTTTGAAGTGGGAACTCACCATGGAGCTTTTATGGAAAAACATCCTGCTCCAAACAGGTAAGGTCTTCACGTAAAGGGGAAAAATGCACAGAAATTAGATGAAAACTCAATTACCAACAAGTACACTGTATATCATGCTATTAAGATTTATGCAGAAGGCAAACAAAATAATTTTTTTATAACTGTTTATGATGCCCTGAAAGAGATGTAGACCTCTAAATGTACCCAGCATGTGGACGCTCACAAACCTAACTGCTCAGGTGAGCAATCCCGCTGGCAGCACAAGCCCCCCAGCAGCACCCCAGGGCGCTGACGGGGCAGGCGCATCAAACACAACTGCAGTGACAAACGTAACGCGTCCGCTGCAAGCAGGCTTTAATGTTATCGTTCAAGTTAGACAGAGTTTAGGCCTCCTTCCTGAAATCTCCCGACAAATCCGAGGCAAAAGCAGTCCAGAGCCTTAAACAGACATTAAACTAAAAATTTACAGAAAAATAAATTAGCATCAAGAACGAACAAACAAACACGTGTATGTTTTCCATGAAACACTGAAGGTCTGAGTGGGACAGTTTTGCAAATTTACTGAAAGGAGGCAGGTTCTAAGTAAAAGCAACGACAGGTACAAGGCACCACCTTTTAGAGAAAATTACTCAGCCCTTTTCCTGGGACAGAAACACACTATTAAAATAAAAATCTTTAGCAACTGTATGACACAGCAGTCTTATTCTCCCACTTACAGGCTTGCATGGAATGCAGGAAAGAGAACCCTAACTTATTTCAAATGTATTTGAGGTTAAAAATCACCTGATATAGAGCTTAATGTTTTTGGCCACTCGACAATTTATCTACACTAGGATTTCTTTTTCTTGTTGTTGCTGTTCAAGTATTTGCACAGCCTATAGTTTTTAAAGTGGTATCACACAACATTAATTTTAGTGCATTTTTAATGGGTATCTCCCTTGTTCTTTACCTCACCCTTGAAAAAGCCATCGCCATACTCGTATTTGCATCAAATCTGAAAAGGAGGAACAGGAGGTAAATTTAGAGCAACTCACAATGCTCAAGGCTTCTTTGATTCTCACTTGGGATGTAACATCATCCACAAACTTGCTGACTAATTGATTTTGTAAATGCCAATATGTCATTTTTCTTTTCATACTCTGACTCAGTAATAAATTCTGGCCAGTTGATACAAGTGAAATATTTTCAGGCAATGAACTAACAGAAAAGGTCCATCATAGAAACATGTATAAAGCACTCGGCCATATGCCTACACAGTTAAAAGGATACCAGCCTGATAAAAAAGAGTTCTGTGAACCAAATTTGACATGAGCACGACATCAATGAGTGAAGACATCCTCTCAAAAAAAATTTAAGTGAAGGTACAAACCTAAGACATATATTCTTTGACATGCAAAAACGTAAAAATCCCATAAAGAATAGAATATTGCAGAAAAAGAAAACACCCTTTTTTTTTATTAGTAATATAGGCCAAAAAACCTATTGAAGATCTTTTGAACTCTGTATAACGGACCAGCCTTAACTGTTTGTATTATAAATAAATGTTTCGTTAACATTTTGGGGGAGAGAACTCATTTGGTAGAACCAGCTGCCTTTCTAGACATAATATATCACCTTTGAATAGTGATAAAACCCAATTAAATTGTATGAACGGTATGAGTTGTATGATCTCCTATACAGTCAACACATTCAGTCCCTCAGTTGAAGACCATTCTAATGGCTCAAGAGAAGACTAGCCCAGCACTACTGCACTGTTTAAATATTTAATGGAAAGCTAAGCCTTCTGCATAACCCAGAGCTAATATAACGTAAAACCTAGAATGTATCTAGTGTAAATTTGGAGAGTCGTTGGAGAGTGGGCGAATCTCACTGGGAGCTCAGAATCTCTAAATTATGATCCTGGATGTTTTGGCAAGTATTTTTTTTTTCCTCTCTGCCTCAGTTTCTCTGTCTGTAAAGAGCAGGCAAATGACATTTAGCTGAACTCATTAGAACTTTTTAGAAGACAACATAGGCTTTTTTTTTTCTTGCATAACCTACTTTGTACTTGCAAATTAACAAATTCTCTCTATTTTAATTACAAATTGACCCAGGTAGGTACATGCTTCAATGGAAGGTTTTGTTTGTTCGTTTTTAACATGGATACGAAGTCTCGTATCATGAAGAAATGTAATTACACTTGCAAAGACTACAGTAGAGTCTTAATAAAAAGCCTTCAGTGTGAGAGAGACAACTTAGCATTTCCTTTCTCTTCACGAGACGTTAATTTCTTTTAAGATGACCATATTTTTTTCCCTACGGTATTTATATAAGCAATTGTTTTTCACTCTTTCCTTCACATAATATGGATGGTATGCTAATTGAGAGAGAGAGAATGTACAGATTACAGGATAACCCAACCTTGAAAAGACAGCACCAGATGGCTCCGCTCGGTGACAGTAACGGAGCAACGCCAAGGCAAAAAACTCGCTGTGGTTCCCTGTCCTCATAGCTAGTGAGAAATTTTGAAGGAAAATTATGGAATGAACAGAATTTATATTTCAAAATTCCAACAGAATTTTCTTAATTTCTTACCTGCTTCTGAGTTTCAGCAAATTGAAAACTGAAACATTCTTTGATTTTGTTACCACATTTGTTAACAACTATTTAACTTTTTCATCAGCTGTGCAACACCCACTTATTCTAACCTTCATCGCTACATGTTGCCATAGCGAGAATCCTTTCATAAACAGTGACATCTGAATAAAATTTAGTGCAAATAACTGTATTTCATATCAATTACAAAACATTACAGTAGTTGCTTTATTACCAAAACGTATTATAAATGCTAAAGGTGACATAAAACATGCCTGAGAAATGTGCCAGAAAGAGAACGTCTGGCTTCAGCATGCAGGAAAGCTGACCTATTGTACTGAAATCTTTAGCTGTACTTTTTAATTTCTTTCTTGAATTTTTTAGTTACTTATTTCTACTTAACTGTATTGTGACATCATGACTTTGCACTCCTTATTTTTGTTTGCTTCAGTAGTAGAACCTGGGATAAATTAAGCTCTCTGAGTCAAAATAAACCAAGCAGATATCAGCGATTTTCAGTACATACATAAGCAATGAGAAACACTAAAACGATAAAATTGCATCAGACACTTTACCTACTTTTCCCCTTCCTTATTGGGGGTGGAATGAGGGATGGGATGAAGAACAGATAAGAGTTTCCTGTTTAAAAACACACTTTCTAAATCTCTTGGATGGAAAAAAAAGTAAGGTTTATTCCTTTTCCTATAAGGTCCATTGGATGTCTCTGTTTTGACAAGCCCCAGCTAATGCAGGTTACATCCTGGTGTTTCACTAAAGCTGTAATGAATTTGAGAATGAAGCATGATACAAATATAATGACCATATCCCTTGAGAAAGTTAAAACAAATGCTGCTGTCAGAGAAGCCAACTTTTACAATAGTTTTTCTTTTGGGGCAGTTACTGCATCTTTTCTTTCCCTCCTTCCTACTACAGCTCATCTGTGTCCCCACATTCTTACAAAACTGGAAACTAACTACAACTCATTCCACAAACACAAGGAACGTTTATAAAACTATTGCAAAGCACAAAGCTGTCCTCTAACATATTCTGATTCACTGCCTTTTATAGACAAGCATGGGATGGATCATACAGTTGTTCTCCTTTCAAATCTATGAGCTCTTTGTTAATGAGCAATGAATTAACCCATTCACCAGACTTGAGAAGGAATTCAGCATTACTATTAAAATTTTGAGAGGGAAACTGAGGCACAGATATATAAAGACGTATTAAATCTAGCTCTTTTACTGACTTACATAATGCTAAATCTTTAAAACATAAGATGCTTCCTTCCTCATTAGTGTTAGAGCCCCTTTGGGAAAGCCTATCTGCTCCTCAGAATGTGCTGACAGTACAAACTACAGGAAAGCGAGTCAATGGGATGACAAAATATAGGGACAAAAATTAAGTGCTTCGTGAAGGTGCGGAAATTACAATGAGAGACTTGAAAAAGGAAGGGAAGAAACAGAGGGCAGGGAATAAGGAAACGACAGTGATGGCAAAAGGGAGGTAATGCTCTGAGATACTTAGTGCTGAGAATGTAAATTGTATTCAGAATAAGAGAGTTTAATGACTGATCAGAAAACGTTCCAAAATACACAAGTTTGCATGAAAAAAAAGCAGCTGTGATGAACAGCGCAGTAACGACACAACTCCAGATTCTGGTCTTTCATTCCCATAGGGCTACAGTGAACACTTTTAAAAAATTTACTGCCATTCCACCTGTCAAGTCAAATGACGTGCTTTGCAGCTCTGCTGGAGACAGATGATATTAAGAGCACTGATCAGTCCTTTCAGTACCTGAAAAATATTTTGCTGTCTTGGATACTAGCAGAAAAAAAAAAACCCAGCTTGACTTTTTGGTTAATAAAACCTGCAAAACTTAATTAAGATGTCTAGTATTAAAGAAGCTTTTCATATATTAAAAGCAAATAAAAGGGACAAAGCCAGAACTGCTAATTATATGGTATTCTTTTAGTCTTGCTTTTTACTTTTAGAAACGTACTGCAGCAGATTAAATTTTTAATTCTTTAAAAGTAGCAACAACAGAAAAGGAATCTGCTTTGAGGGCCACTGAACAGCGACTGTAAAATCCAACCGATAGCGAGTCCGTCTCCTTTTCTGATCACTGCACAATCACAAGGTTAAGCAGCTGCTCCCAAAGAGGAGCCTTGTTTCCTCGGAGCGGTGCTTAAAGGTGCTGACCATGTAGGTGTAAATACATCTGTCTTTTGCCATTTGCAGTAATACATGCCTCCTACACTTCTCCCAGTGAGGCAGATGGTCCCTGTCCTGTCTAAATATTACACTGTACAGACTTACATTGCTATGTGTTTCTAGAAATATGAGGGCAGATGTTAAATATGTTAAACACACGCTTTGCCCCCTGGAGGTTTAAGTTAAGGCTGCTGTCTCAATTTGGTCATTTTAGGCATGCCAGGCTTCTTGGATCCTAGGCATTCCTCTTAAATCCCTGCTTTATAAATACAGCTTTTCATGTTAATTTTGTGTACTTTCATCAAACATTTTGGATGGAGAAGAAATGAAGGAAGCTCTCAGCTTCTGATTACACATCTACATGGGCTTCCCTGAAAATTATGATCCGCATTCATGAAAACTCTATTTACACAGCGGGGTACTTCCCATGACTGCTGTTTTTCCCCCCTTACATAAGCCTGACTGAATATTTTAAATTTAATTAGTTTTTAAAATTACACAAAATTATAGGACAAAGACAGTTTGTGAACAGTAAAATTTACTTAAAGAAAACTATTAATATGAACACTCTCTGATTATATTTAATATATGTAAGAATAAAACATTAAATAAAGTAATGCAGATTTATTAGATTTGCAGTAGTTGCAGGAAAGTTTGCTGTCACCACAGCACTAAGGAAACAGCCTTTGTAAAGGCTGTTGCATGAACTACTGTTGTAAACCCAGTGCTTTTTTAAAAATCATCATCCTCACCATTGCTCCTACCACCCTACCTCCCCCTGGCAGACCCTCAGCTAGCTTTTTATTTTCTGTCTATGTGTTGTCCCACCTAGTTCTAAGCGTCTGTTTCATTTCTAGGAGTCTACAGACAGAGCCCAGAATTACATTTCTATCCTTCTCTGACTGTACTCTTTGAGTCACCTTTTTGATGGTTCCCTTCCTTCTGTAACTTCTTGCTGATCTCCATGCACATTAGCCTTGCCCTGATCCTGCCTCCCTTCCTGTCCTCATCCAAGATCACACCTTCCTATACTTCCAAATTTCATCTGATTGCTTTTTCCCCTCACCTGTGTTTAAATTGTAAGCAGAAAAAAACCTGCAAAAATAAGCAACTGAAATCTATGTGTGGAAGAAGTTAAACCACAACATTATCCTCATACTGTTTCTTTACTCCCATTTACAATTATCTATAAAGCTCAGGAACTTATCTGCAGCCAGCCCCTGTGCTTAGGGCAATTGCGTGTTCGTAGTTCACGATTTGGCTCAACAAGCCTAATGAAATTCCTGTTTACAGCAACGAGAGCAGGACTGGATTGTTAGATAGACACAGAGAGAGATACACATGTATATATGTGCATACATATGTAAGCTTTAGAACGTCATCATGCATACTTAGTGCACTAAACAAAACAGTAACAGATTTTACAGGATATCCTCAACACTCAAGCACAGAACATGGGAATTACTCAGGGAGAAAGAGGGAATATCCGCGAGCTCTCACCTGAAAAAGAATTCCTAGTTCACAAAACACAAGGTAATATTCACCTCATTATCTGGGTTTGAGCAAGAAAGCACTGAAGCAAGCAAGACAGTGCCTGCAGCCATTTGCCAAAACACAGGAAAATATTATGAACCTGTAGGACTCCCAATTGTTTTGTCCAACCCCATGCCAAACTTGATCAGTTTTTCTTAAAAATATAAACGCCATCTGTAAATTATTGCATGAATCAGGCTTTTAACTAGAAAATATTCAGGGATTTGAACAACCAAAAAGTGAGCAGGGGAAAAAAAAAATCACCCACTAGCTTGATGTATTAATTGCAAAAACTGAAGATTTGAAATTTAGCAAAATATCAACTGTTGAACAGTATCAATTAACTTAAATTTGTTACAGTTTATGAAGCTCTCGGAATCTTCTTAGTAATTGTAACATACATATATTTAGTAGAGGTTTCCACAATAAATATTCTGAAGTGCTTTATCATGGCACAGTGAAGTACCAAAGTGCAGCTGGCTCCGGCATGAAAGTCCACACGTGAATTTCATAGTACAGAACAGTCACTTCAGAGGAAAAATAAGGTCAAGAAAACAGCAGGATTAAGTTCTCTCTTTATGCTCACCCCGACTTACTGTCTTTCCATTTCTGATAGTCAAAAATCATTTCTGCTTGAAAAGTGTGGAAATAAAAATAAACAAACTTTAAAAAAAAAAAGTAAAACCATAACTTATTCTGATTGAATACAGCTCTGCTTATGTTTCATACCCGTTCCTGGTGTTAAACTCTCCTGATGTTAGACTGCAAGAAAACGACCCACCCAAATGTATTCATTCATCCTGAATTTTTAGAGATTTGTTTTCAGGTTTCATTCACTTATCTGACGCCTTCTTTTCTTGTCTCCCCTTCCCCCCACCCCCCTTCCGTTGCCATTAAATTACATACACTGAAATTAAAACAAGGAATAAAACTAAGTATTGCTAGTAACATAAATTATTTCCATATTAATTATAAATAACGACATTGAGAAAGGTTTGTGCAGACACACTTACCCTGTGCGTTTGGTGATGGTCCCTAATGTCATTGGCTGTTTGATTTGAGCAAGAGGCAACACCACAGTCAAACTTGGAAGAGGCAGGAGTCGAGGGTTCCCGGGATTATTGTTTGTGAAGTTATTGTAAGTGTCTTGGCTGTTCAATTTACCTTGAGATAGAGACGTAATAAAACACATTATTGGAATTTTTTTCCTTCATCTATCATTTCTAATAACTGCCTGAAATAAGCCATTGCCAAAAAAAAGAAAAAGAAAAAAAAGATAAAAGCTCCTATTGTAAGCAAAAATATATCTAAAAAGGCAATCTTAATTTCAGGTAAAAAATAAATTATAATGGAAGACGCAAATATTTATTTTTATATATGGGGATAAGGTCTCCTTCCATGGAAAGAAAATTATTCCTGCTGCTTGCCTGACAGTTTTGTTCACCAAAACGTTTTCGAGTTCAGTTTGAAGAACAAACTCTGGATTCCAATTCTCTATGGGGGGGGAAAAAAAAAAAAAAGAATATTCTGGAAGGGAACTGTTTTCCTAAAGTACCACATACAGTGTTGGTAATTGAAAGTCCTGAAAAGGTCGCTTTTGTTGTCTCTACGGATAAAGGCACACATAATAGTCATCTGCTGAACCAAGAGCGGAGGAAAGTAACAAGTAACTATACAAAATAAAGCCATGCCAAACTACAGGTAAAAATCAAGAAAGTATCGAAAAAGTAACAAAGTTTATAATCATTCAAAAAAGAAGAAGAAGAAAACAAAATGTAAGTACTTAAAAAAAAAAAAAAAGGAAGGGGAAAACATAACAAAAAAATCCCAACAACCCTAAATTTAGCTTGTTTCAAAGAGGTCTGTGCTGGATATACGCCCGGTTTAGATACGCTCTCTTACTTTCTGTATCATTCTGTAGTCACAACCTTTCATTCTTCAGTTAGAAAAGGAAACTAGCTACAAATTTCATGGACAGTAAAGAAAGAAATGTGAAGAAACCAATGAAAGAAGTTAAACAAAAAAGGGGCCAGTCTGTTTATAACAGAATCAAAAGTACTTTAAATAGACAAGCAACCATGAATTAAAAGGTTTAGATCATTAACTTGTTTTTCTGTGTTCCTATAATGCTGTGAAACGCTGGCTTTGTTCTTAATCAAAAGGGAGCCATATTGGGAATTAGGTTCCTAAACAACCGCTGCATTCTACACAGATATTATACAAATCCCAGGCCAAATCCATACAATCTGACTGAAGAGCAGCCACCTTTTTTCAAGGAAGAAAAACAGCACAGCAAAGGGTTTCTCACAGGAAGCTGCCTGAAAAGCTTTAATGGTACTTCAGATGGATTGAAAATAGGAAAAGGAAGGCGGAAAAATCTTAATGAATGTCTCATCATCCTAAAGACACTCAATGCTTCCTTTACCCTTCTTTTAATACTATGTAACTGTAAGCTTAGGGGTTTTATTTGTTTTTTCTACAAAGTCCCTAGACCTCTGCGTCTTAGAAAAGCACAATAACAAAAATGATGAAATTACAAAGTGTATTTTGTGTTAAGTATCTGGCCTGAACATTGGTCAATACATTTTAAGAGAAATAGCACGGCTTTAATGAATAACAAGCCTATTGAAGTCTCAGAGAGCAGATTTCATTAATAGCAATTTTCCTGCACCAACTTGGAATAAAAAGAAACAGGAAAGGGAAAAAAAATCCCAGCTCAGTTTTAAATTAAGACCGAGATGCAATTAATTTTTTTTAAGATTAGTTTCATAATGCATTCTTGGTTCTTGTAAAAAGGAGTATGAATAGTTTTCTGCATTATTGTCTAATTAGTTACTGTTGCATGTAATCAAGGCCCCTCTGACAGTGTTTCTCTCTCCAATATTCACTGTGAGCAAGCGCATGCTACACAGCAAACAGCGACGGTATCTACAGAGGGGGGTCCAAATGTCTGTAATTTGTTTTCTTTTACTTGTTAGGAATATAATGATTAACTATGAACTACTGAACCAAATGACTGTGTTGTAACAGTCCTCTCTCTCTCAAGGCACATTTAATTACTCGGTGCCCTCTGCTCCCAACATCATGTAGTTTTCCATATGCAAAACCTTCAGATGATTCAATAGAATATTTGCATGCAGAGAAATGAGGCATTTACAGATGTCCGTCCTACACAAGGATGAGCTGCCTTATTTTCACACAAGTTGAGGAATCCCAAGGCAGTTAAGGATATTCAGAGAACTGCAGGATTAAGTCATCACTTAGTTTTTTATTAATGGCAGCAACAACATCCTACACATTTTTAGGTTCACACGTAAGTAAAGAAAACACAAAGTAAAGTAAAAAAATTATTAAATTATACAGAGAGAACTGAAAATGTGCACAAGACATGCTGAATGAGCCCAAAATGTAAGATGATGATTCTTTGAAAAAAACATTTCGAGGTCAGGCATTTCACTTTTAAATTTATAGCTTAATCTGATGTATACAAATGCCAATTAAAAAAAATTAACTAAACCAGAGATCATAATGCACAGCACTTCACAGCACAAACATGACAAAAAATTCAGCCATGACCAATGGAAAAGCTGTAAATACCTAAGGTAAATCCCAGTAACTATTGCCTGCTAATCTATATTCTCTGCAGCAACATTTAGTTGCTTAACTGCAAATAAATGCAATTAGAAGTGACAAAAGTCAAAAATTAAAAGTTGGAATGCTAAAAAAAGGAGACAAATTATTTTTGGCAGTAAAGTTTTTCTTGAAAATCTGACTACAATAATATTAAGATGGTGCGGATGAGTAAGGTTAAAGAAAATAATGCTTAAAAGAAAAATTAAAAATATTTGCTTCCATTTTCACTGAATTATTTTTAGCTATTTTCATGATGGAAATGTTCCATACTGTTATATCTTCATTATATGTTGTCTCAGACCTATCGGAGAGGTTCATGCAGGTCGTCTTAACTGCACAGCCCTGGGGACACAGTAAATGCACTCTATGACTAGGGCTGTTCCTTTCCTAAGCAGTCAGCAAAAGCGGAATGTATTGCACATTCTAAATTTCATTGGAACAAAAGTGTCACACATTGTGTTTAATAAGTCATTTTAAACCCCTGTAATTTTACGGCGTGCTGTTGCGCCCAACCAGAAATTCGACCAGATCACCCTCTGTCCCTCCAGCCCTTCGAAGCAGGAAACTCCTCCTGCAGTAAAGGGGAGCTGTGTGTGCGCAGGGCTGCCGTGGCAGGCCAAGAGAGCACAAAGAATGCAGTCAAGCATCAACATTATTTCTACAGCTCAGGCAGTTGTTGATTCACTGTCAAAGGACAAGCAACAAATAAGCCAAAGTTTAAGTCCGCTAGAAATAGCAAGTATTTTTCATACAGCAGAATCCTGTACTCAAGTTACCTTGCCACATGTGGACAGTACATATTCATTCTTGTAAGGAAATATGTATATTAATAACGAATAAACCCCTGGAATAATAGCTTCAACAGAGTAGCTTCACTTAGCACTGACAATTTAACTTTAAATGCTAACTTGGTTGCATACTGACAGCTACACACAGAGCACATCCTATTGACTATTCAAGGAAGACTTTCTATTGCAATTAATTTAGAGAAAATTAATCATCATCATCACAATTTCATGGCACACATGCCCTCTCAAGAACCGATCAGAACATTTTCAGTAGAGCATGCCGAGCGATGGGGCACCTTCCCTTAGTAATGGCCCGGAGCGTCAGCTTAACAGCCCTCAGGACCCCGTGCAAGGCCAGTCCTTTGCGTTGAGTATTTGCCTTTCCACAGGCTGCCAGGGAAGAGATTTTCAGACGACAGGTCAAGAGCTGTGCACAGAATGCACTAAAGCCAGCGTAGGCTAAGGTTTATTTTCCTTGTGTACGTGCTCCCATTTGCCTGCACTCCCTCTCCAGCCCCCGCCACAGCTCAGGACACAGGTAAAAGGAAGCATTTTCAGGAATTATTTTCATAGAATCACAGAATGTGTTGGGTTGGAAGGGACCTCTGAAGGTCATCTAGTCCAACCCCCCTGCAGTAAGCAGGGACATCTTCAACTAGATCAAATTCCTGATCACAACTAAACCCAAGTCAAAAAAACCTGCTACAGTTAATCCTAATTCAGCCTTTTAAACTTCCATTGGAGGAAAATAAAGGAAAAAAAAAAAAGTCTTATATCTCAATTTAAGCTGTTGATAAATCCCTGATTAATTTTACACAGGCAAAAGGAAGCACTTGCATTATTTTCACTCAAATATTAAGACTCAAGGTCCAAATTCCTGATCACAACTAAACCCAAGTCAAAAAAACTCCTACAGTTATTCCTAATTCAGCCTTTTGGACTTCCATTGGAGGAAAATAAGAGAAAAAAAAAAGTCTTATGTCTCAATTTAAGCTGTTGATAAATCTCTTATTAATTTTACTAAGAGACTCGCAAAAAGCTGAGGATGTTGTGGCTCTGGCAGCCTGACAGCAGAAGTTTATTTACAATTATCCATTAGCTTGGATAATTGTTGCCTACTGAGACAGGGAAACCACCGTCAGTCAGTTCTGCCTGCGTACCTGCCTGCTGAACGTCTGCAACAAAACCGCCATCACACACCCACCCCAAACCTGAGCCACACTTTTACAGATGTTTTATTCCACAAATACTCAAAGGAAAAATGGATTAAGCTGAGGATAAAAGTGAAGAAAGAAAACAACAATGGGCTTTGTTGTCAGGCAGAGGGAGCGGCTGCCGTGCCGGCCTGCCCGGGCTGTATTCCCGAGGCAGCCATCATTAACGGACTCACTTCCACCGAGGAAAAAAGGGAGGCCTGAAAGTGCCGGACAAAAGAAATCCCAGCAGACAAAGAAAAAACAAATTAAAAGCACCATTATAAAACACAGATGCTATAAGGAAAATAAACTTCAGAAGATTTACTGGGTTTTGACAAAGCTGGACATCTGTGGAAAAGACATCAGGAGCAGCTCCCGGTCCGGCCCGGCCGGGCCCGTGGCCCCGCCACAGCCATGGCGGCCTCAGCGCCCGCTCCTCTGCCCACACGCCTCTGCCACCCCAGCGGGAAGCTACTGACAGCCACAGTTGTTATTTACAATCATTGTTAAACCTACACAATACTCTTAAGGCCCAAACGTGAGATTCAAACATTCGATCAAATCACACATTTCTAAGTTTTCAAAGTAAATTTTTGCATACGAAAGGAAAGCTACACTTAGGGGAAAACATGATAGACTTGCAAGCTTGTGACACTGTACAGAAAGCATTCAATCAACTGAAAGCAATTAATACAGTAAGCTTGTCCTCTTCTGATCAACTAAGAGCCTTGATGAATTCAGGCCAGATTTCAAGTTGGTCAGCGTTTGAACGGAGCGCTTCAGGGCACCACTGTCAGAGATCGTCTTGGAGGAGAGAGGAAGAAAAACATCCTGATTTTTGCAGCTACTAATGACATAAATATACATCAAAACGCAGCACGGCAGCTATATTCCCACCAGCCCCAGGGAGCTCATCTGTGAATACAGCGTGGTGCAGACAGTGTTATCCAAAAAAGGCTTTGTTGGATCCTGAAGGAATCCTGTTGATGCAGCCCCACCGACAGCTCCATGGTTACTTTGCCCTTCTCTTCAGTCCACACACAGCACCACATTAATGCAACCAAATCACCTCTTACCTGCTCTCCAAATCACTTCTTACCCAGCCTAAATGCAGCTCTAATACATCGGTACCACACGGAGGCAATCACCCCGTCAGATGGAAAGGGAACCCAGTAATTCCCAGACAAGCTTAAAACCAAAACTGCACCCTAACACCTAAGGGCTGCAAACACCAACTTACCGCCAAACTGAAATTAAATCGTTTTACCCAGTAGGTTTCCCCTGGCGGTTTCGATCGCATGTGGCATGTCTCCTCATTCGAGGGTTGTGGGATCCTCTTTGGCACAGAGAAATCCCACCCTGTTGGTGAGCAAGACAACAGGGCTTGGCCCAGACAGTTCTTCTGGTAGGAACGTAATGATCCTAAAGATTTCAGTTTCTCTACAGACTTTACACGAAAAACTAAAGTGGCATTGAGCACCTCTCAGCCTCATAATAAAATGATTCTATGTTGATTTTTTTTCGTTTTCTTCCATACTCCAATACAAAAAGCTTAGTAATGCAGTGTCACTAAAATTCAAAACCCACTCAACTAGCTTTTATATCTTACAGTATTTAACAGACTACATTTCAAAGGGTACCACGTAGTCTACTGACATTAACACTACATATAAACATCTTCCATTTGGTAAATAAAACCACAGTAACTTGAGGCTATGCAATCACGTGGAGGCTGAGCTGTAAGAAAATGAACTACGTTTGGCCATTATTTCTGTTTAGCGTAACACTGAAGATTCCTCAACTAAACATTCACTAATCGTATAATGCAAGGGAAATAAAATCCTTTCTAACTGGCAGACAGAAAATGGCAGGAAAAACAGAAGTGTCATGGATGTGGTGGTTTATTTTGCTTTGCTTTTTATTCAATACAGAAAGTTTCCCGGATGAGAATGGAAAGCTTCCCAGCTTCAGTTCCAAGACTTTCACCCTCATTTCTGACCTTTTCTCAGTCATGTTCCAGTATAATCTGTAAGCTACTACAGTCAGAAGAGGAAACAGCAGCGCCCTGGTGAGAAACGCTGCCTTGTGACCTGAACAGAGAACCCTGCGGAAGCAATGCTGGCTCGCAGAACTCGTTTGGAAGGGCTTGACAGACAAACTCAATAGCGTCCTGAGAAACACACTCAACACCACGAGCGCTAATTACTGCCAAAGTGAGCTTTTGCTTTCATGTTTTGTTTTATTAAGTCAAACGTGTTTTATCTTTCTTTGTAAAACGTTACACATCTTCCTTGAAAAAGTCAGGAAACTAATTATTGTAGTTAATGATCGCTTCTGAATTAAATTTACATTGCAATTTCCTTGAATTGTATCCTACCAAATTTAGTCTCATTTCACACCCTAACCCTCAATATTTCCAATACAATTAGACTCATTAAAGGAAGAATATTATGTATTAGCTACAGCATGTATACGCACATGATCTAGCTACTTCGAGCAAATTTTTCTCTCAGCTAAACTGGTGCCAAGTCCAAAACATATCACTAACTTAATTCCATTGAAATGGATGGGAGAAAATAATGCAGCCAGTTGTTTTCATAATGTTTAAAACCGCTTGATATTGAACCTTTTGAAACACAGCTGCACTACATCTCATGATTACCCTCAGAACACAGAACTTTCTCTCTATTTGCATCCAGGAAAAGGCATACGATGGTGACAGGCGAGCTCGTAAGTCAGAATACTCTGCCGAGACACGCAAGCGCCAGTCCAAGTGTCTCAGCCACCGATGAGACAGAGTCCTCTGCCCTCTCACCCGAGCTCCTTGAACTTCAGCTCTTCCAACTGTTCGTCAGCGTCATCCACTCAAAATCTGAACGTGGCCTCATAATATTCCTTTCCTCCTCCTGAAGCTTGTCTGTCTTCTACTGTTTTCAGTTCCAAAAACTTTATCCCTCAATTATAAAGCGTCCCACTGATACCCGAAAATCTCTTATCCTTGACAAAGGTTGGAAGAGAGAAGGAATTGCTGTGACCCCTTTGCTGCCCGTTCTCTCTGCCTGGCCAAAGATGGATTATGAAAGAACAGTTCAAACTTCAAGCTCTACCTGGGATTTGGACCCATCATTTACTTCTACAATTAGTGATGTACGGCTGGCCATTTTGACTACATCCATGTGTATTTCTTCTTTTCCTGCATGGAAAAGGAATTACATTGAGAGTCCAGAGGAATCAAAAAGGAAAGGAAGCCACTTCTGCCAGAGCAGCAACAGCGTCCCGGGCCCCACAGCACTTCTCAGCAGCAGCTGGGAGGACACCCATAGTGCTAACTGCCTTGTGTAAAAATATCTCCTTCAAAATCTGAAACAAATGTCTGTTTCTTCCCTTGCCGTTTCCCCTCCTCATTTTGTCCAGATACCTGTTTGCCGTGCTAAAGTTCCTCAAAGAGCTGCACAGTAAAGATGCCTTGAAGCATTTCCTTACAAAACAACCCCTCCACCACCACACATAAAAGTCTGGCATAATAATCATCTTTCAGGACTTATTTAACTAAAAATATTGTTGGTGCAAAGCTCGAGTCCATTTATGGGCAAAATTCTCCTTGAAGCAAAAACAACAACAAAACTCGTTTGCCAGCTGTTGGCTCCAGGCTTTGCATGGCCATAAAGCCGGCAGCAGCAGCAACACTTCAGCTGGTTCGCTCCAGATGGTGGTTACCAGGAAAATCAGCCAAACTGGCCTTTCTGCTCTTCGGTCACCTCCAGTAAACACCAGCCATGGGCAGGGAGGGGTCCAGACCTTGCCATCCTATTTGTGCCTCACACCTTCAACTCCTCGCAGATTAAAAGACTGCAAGATTAGTTTCTCATAGCTACTCTGGGTATAGCTATGGAATGTTTTGCGAACAAAAGCGAAGGTGTGCTGCCCACCCTCCCCAGCGCGTGGCTGTAAGCCAGCTCTGGAGCAGAAGCCGTGGCTGTAGCTACCACAGCCCTGGACTTGAGTTTGCCAACTCTTCTGAGGAAAGGACTGTGCCAGCTCAGACACTCCACTAACGAGGTTATCGCACAGGCAGCTTCTAGGCACTGTGAAGAGACTCTGTTACTCCTATTTCTTGTACACGGGAATTTTACTAACACTGTCTGCTGATGAATGATGAAGTGCTTGAGAAAACAAGTATGCAATATTACTGCCCCTTGTCGTCCCTATTAATCGTAATTCATATCGACACAGTTTTGAATTCAAAGCCTTCTTTCAGGGAAGGCTCCGAGATGCTTCAGCATTGTGAACTTCAGAGAATTTGAGTGTCTCCGACTTCTCTTCCAAATGATACATAATGAAATGATCCTTATGAACTTAGATTTTGTGTGTTGGGGACAATGGAGTCAGGAAAACTGGTCACCTTGCCTCAGAAATTGCAAACGACTGGTCTGGGAATTTCTGAAGGACACCTCTGCACGCAGCTGTGTTGGGTGAGGAGATACGGAAAGCTTAATGGCAGCCCCCTACCCAAAGGGCTTCGCTTATTAGAATTTTGTACTGACAATATACTACATGTTAATACATCTGTGGCTATTTTTTTTCCTCACCTTTTTACCTATGCCTTATTTTCCCTTGCGCTAGCTGCAAAAATTAGCACAAATATTTTAGCATCTGCATTCAATCCAGGTTGAATACACAGTACTTATCCCAAGTTATGTGAAAAAAAAAAAAAAGTGCCTTGAGAACCACTGCATATGAGAACTTGATAATAATATCCATGGATAATTATAATAAATGGCTTGTCTGAAACACCCATAGAATAGGAACTGAAGTAAACCATAGCAATCTCTCGCCCCCTTCCACCCACCACACACCCTCGGCAGCTCTGCTCTTTTACCCATGACCGTTAAGGATGTTTTCTGGCTCTGTGACAGCATCGTGACTCAGGTCATGAGAAGTGTCAAAGATGCATTTCCTTGAGATGGGAAAAAGCAACTGATTTTAACAGCCCACAAAGACTAAGCAAAAAGAATAAGCCCAATCAGCATATTTAAGGGTAAAGATAAACCTTTTAAAAGATACAAGTATATTTTATTTCCAATCTTAATGCTTACGTTTCTTTCCATAAAGTGTTTACATTTTTCAGACGACCAAAAATGCACAGTTGATTTAAATGCCTTACTTAAGAATAATAAACTGAAAAAAAGACAACAAGGGCAGCACCCATTTACTGCATAATCAATCACCAATCATACACACAGGGAGTCTGATTCAGACCCTGGATTCCCTCCCAACAGCAGCTGTGCCCCAAATACCCACAGCCAGGGGAAGCAGAAGGTGTTTGGGCTTGAACTCAGCAGGTCCATCAGATAAAATGATTGTTCCCACCAGCTCCTGTCCCATTCCTTTCCCTCGCTGGTCACTAACACAGAGCGTCACATGCTTTCACCTTCCTTCAGGCCAAACCTTACTTGTCATACAACACCCTCAATACTTAAACCTTCTCCTTCAACTGATACGGTCTCTTGAAAAACTCTAGATTCTACTTTCTCACCTTCTGATCAAACATATTACAGGCTTCTATCAGGTGAGCCAAGCTACTTTTTGTCATTTCACTGATCGCAGCTCCCTCAAGCCTCTTACATTCCTTGACCCACCAACAAATGTTTGGCCACGCTGTCTGCCCTGTACCTAATCTCTTCTCCTGACCCAATCCCAGCTCTTCCCTTCTGCGCTTTGGACACAAACACCATTCAAAAAACCTTTCCTGCATCACTCCTTTCGCGACCAGCTCTTTTCAGCTGGCTTCTCACTACAAAGCTCAATCTTAGTGACTGGTTTTATGCTGATCACACTCTTTTCTCCTTAAAACACTGTTCAGCTGTACACAAGAGTATCTGGCCCTCAGCACAGACACATAAAGTATCCTGAGAAGCCATAAAGCAGTTGAGCACGTTCCTTCTTGTGCATCACTAATGTTGCTATTTATCAATTTCCAATTGGCAAGGACTGCAAAACCCTATCAAAAGCGGTGCATAATCTGCAGGATGTCTTTGTTACTCACCATGCACGAGAAGGAAATACACTAGCCTGTCTTTTACACACCTGGTTAACTGGTGAGATTTGCAGATGGAAAAACACCGTTTTACTGTAAATTAAGAGTAAATAATTGAGGAGAAAAAATTACATAACAATAGAATCCCAAAATGTCGCTTTATTAAGTCATTTTCAGAGAAACACTTAAAAATCCCGTTACCACTTCTCCTTGGACTCCCTCAGTACATTCCTCTGCCACATCGACACTTGACCCTATAGAAATTTTCTTCAGTTTGATGTTACCAAGGCTGAAATCATCCATCTTGACAGGAAAACTTCAGTGGGACGCTCACATCTGTGGTAATCCAACTCCTCTCTGCCTTCCACCCTCCTTTCACCTCGCGATCCAGCTTTGACATCCCGGTCTCCTGTGCACGGCCTATTACTTCCCCTCCGCCTGTCTCCCCACAACCTTTCTGGAACAGTTTGCTTTGACCACCGCTACGGCATTTGCTGCGCTAAATCACTCAGTCATGTATTTTTACACTTCATGTCTCAAGAACTGCAATTCCCTTCTGATGTCAGTCTCCTTCAATTTTCAATTTATGTGGAATACTTGCAACTCTTTTTTCAAGTATAAAGGCAAATGTACGTTTGCCCCAGTCTCAGATCTACACTGTTTACAAAAGCCCACTTCTAAAACACTTCATGTACAGACATGAACTTCCCTTGTGACAGAATTTATCAGTCTATTTCCCTACTTATCTGAAGGGAATGGATCTTTTCCTTCCACTTCAGAAACTATCCAAAATATACCACCCACTTCTTTCACTCCACTGTTACTCTAGCCATTTAAAAAAAAAAAAAAAAAAAAAGGCAGCTAAACCCACAGCTCATTTACAATCAGTAAGCTCCTGGCCAGTACCCAAATTGGTGCTTATGGTCAGCTGTTTGTACCTCTACATGTGTAACCTGGGGGCTGCTGGAACCCACGGGCTCCGGGAGGGTTCTGCGTGCACTTCCATAGGCAAGAGGCTTCGTGTAACCCTGGGACCTTTCCAGAAGGAAGTAATGGTCTCTAAAAGTCGTTAGCAGAAAATTCCCATCAGGTAATTTTTTTTTTTTTTCCAATTGCCTTATGGAATGGAAAGAGAAACTTCAAATCAGAGTGCGAAATCAAGAGAACCGCTAGGCATTTTAGGCAGCCCATTGCCCAGTGANCAGTGAACGTGGAGGGTTCACAGGAGCAGCCCAGCGACTGCAATGTAAATTCTGCTGCACTAATAACAAAGCTCTGTGCCTATTAGCACCAGTGGGTGTGTGCTTCGCATCGGCTACCAACCAGCCAGGAGCGCCCTGACGGGTCTGTCGGGGCCCATCGTGCGAAGGAAGCGGTGTCGAATCCCGACGCAAATTCTCCCCGTTGAAATAATCCCT
>VYZM01011049.1:423096-437517 GCA_013398915.1 Dromas ardeola | reverse complement strand
CCGGCCCCGCCGGCGCCCAGCGCGGGAGGGCGGGGCGGGACACGCCCCGGCCACGCCCCTCGGCCACGCCCCCTCGACCACGGCATCGCCGGGAGAAGGGCGCCCCCTGCCGGGGGGTCCGTCCCGCCGCGGCGGGCAGAGGCGGCGGCGCCTTTCACCGCCACTCGGGGCGAGGAGCGACGATGTGGAAAAAGGGATTTGCAGACAAATTTCGACTCCGAGGCGACGCTGGAAAAGAAGTGGCTTGAAAGCACGTTTAAATAAAAAAAACCAACCCGCCAAGCGGGATGCTGTGGGAGAGTGAAGGATTAAACACGCAGGAAAACATTAAAAGTACATTTAAAAAAACAACAACGGGCCTATTCTGCAGCTTGTTTTACTGTTTCTATACATTTATTAAAGTTATTTTCTGTCTAGAGAAGCTACAATTTACACAGAGAAAAATTAAAGCTTAATAGAGACTTTCCCAACAACTGTTTTCAAGCCGTGTTTACAGCGCCAGCTCTCCAGTTCAACTCGGGAAAGGAGCTGCCCTCCAGTGCTTTAAGTTATTATACAGTTAATTTTCTTTGAAACTATTTTTGTCTGCCTCTCTCTAAATAGGTGGTTTCTTAAGTGAGTGTTACTTAAAGGAAACCAATCTGTTTTTCAGGAAGGGCTGATGATGTCAGTCCTTTCAACTCTGCTTTCCCATAAGAATTCTTCTAGTAAAAGGAGTTTCACTCTGGGAAATAAGTGAAAAGTAACATGAAAATATTTAAAGCATCTCAGACTGCATGTCTGTCAAACTTCTAGTTTTACACTTGGATTTTAATCATGTTGCAATTGCAATGAATGAAGGAAAAGCGAGAGAAAACCTTTTTGATTTTTAAAACCAAAAAAAGATTTTGCAATGAAGGATGTGCTATACCAAAATATTTACAAAGAGCTGAACACAAGTCTGAATGCAATATATAAGGAACAACATGTTTTTTCTTAATTCTAGATTTACATACTCCATTTCAGCGTAGGTATTACATGTGAAACAGAACCACTCTGTATTATGAATGGTCTTTTGGCAAAACTACACCATCCAAATACATACTTCAATCCCCAACAAAATGAGAAGACAAATTCGGAGAGTATCCTTTTATTACTGGATGTTTTTAGTAGATGTGGATGTGTAGCTATAGGTCCAATGTGTGCTTAACTTAACCTGCTAGTGCTTGGTATAATGCTGGAAATTCCTGCTGTCAACAACAGCGAAAACCTCCCAGTAAAGCCACAGAGAGACTTTAACTTGCTGGTGGTACAAGAAGTAACAGTAACACCACGCTGGAAACTTTCATTTGCAGAGTAAAAAAAATAATAAGAGTTACACAGGGCTTTCAATCTTCCAAGCGTTACATTTTTACAGCTAACTGCTCCTTCCTGCTGTTCACATATCGGTGTCCCGAAGATAACAGGGGATACATTTGTATAATCGAGGACACAGTTCCGGTTTAACTACTCACCCATTAATCCACCTGAGAGACAGGTAAGTACCATAAACGCCATTTTATACAAGTAAAAAGGTCACATAAGGCCATATTCTACCCTAATGCTCAGCCCCACAACCAACTGATGTTGTAATAGTCTTATAATAGTAAAAGCCCATAAAAGGATCCCAGCCCAACTCAGATATTACTGACAACACTCTCTGGCAATCCCACGGAACGACGAAAATACAACGTTGCTGGATTAACAGACAGAATAACCCAAACAAAATCTGTGTTAGCTATAAAAGGTGCAAAGGAAATCTCTCTTTATCATCCTCTATTTAACAGTTTACTTCATTCCACTAAAAAGAACAAAGCCAAACTGATTCATTTGGAAATGAAATCATCCCCACCCCCCGTAAAGGCGTACGTTGGGCAAGTAAACAGTTCCCCACGTTCTCCAACAAAACGTAAACAGATTGCCTTGCTACTATATACATAGCAAACAGTTTCGTTTTGAAACTTGGAGTTAAAAAACAAGTGAGAAAAATATTACGAAGCCTGAACTCTGAAAATATTTACAGGAACAAAAGCTAATCACAAGTTAACATCAGTAGGTTACAATTGCTAATCAAAAAAGAAGATAACAAGCAAGCGCTTTGCTCGCAGAAGTCTGGTCCTTTGGCCTAAGGCTGGGGCGATGCTATTGTCATGCCAAAGAAATACGAGCAGAAGGGATTAATGGCAGGTTTTTTAATTTAGGGCTTATCAAAACTTTTCTAGATTGCAAAGGACATAAAAGGAGAATCACGATGACACATCTCCATGCAAAGAAATCCTCCAGAAATAAAATTTCTGAATCTGCCACTTGATCAACAGTGTGTCCCAGTGTAATGGTGCTCTCCGGGGCATGATCTCCGCCTTTATTTCCATTATAATCAGCTGCATTTAGAGGGATGATTAAGGAAAGTAACAGTTATTCGCACTGAAGAAAACGAAAAACTTCACGTAATTCCATACCCGGGGAACACAGAGATGATTATTCTTGTTACACAGTAGAAAGCTGACAGACAAAAATCAGCTGAATAAAATTTACCAAGGGTCACACAGTGAGTTAGATGGAAAGCAAGGAACTAAACGTAGAACTGCTCTTTCCTGTTCTGAGTACCGGGTCCCGTCACCAGACTGCCGAAACTCCTCCAAACAGCAATAACTTAACATTATAATATGGTAAGGAGCTGAGTAAACACATCTTAGTTCACAAACTAAAATAACCACCGGGCTCTGGCTAATCCAGCTGCCACACACACACACCCCGTCCCTCCACTGAAAGTCATTGTGAACTTCAGTTATTTTTTTTTTCCAAGTTGATGATAAGTGGCTTTTTATAAGATGCATATAATATGGGTTCAATATCCTGCCTGCCTTCAGCCAGGTAAACTGAGAGATCACTGAAATTAAAAAGCAGGAATGACACCACTAAAAACATTACTATATTTTACCAAATTTATTATTTTAAACCAAATTATGTTGTCTTTTTTTCTGAGATTTTTTTTTAAGACAACTCCGCTAACTCCTGCATATTTTTCCTATGAAGGTTTGCAAGTTACCAACACAGTCTTAGTATGTCTCCAACTTCAAACCTTCTACAC
Organism: Dromas ardeola; assembly: GCA_013398915.1. Taxonomy (NCBI): domain Eukaryota; kingdom Metazoa; phylum Chordata; class Aves; order Charadriiformes; family Dromadidae; genus Dromas; species Dromas ardeola. The sequence goes on along the minus strand of VYZM01011049.1, from coordinate 434,408 downwards.
CTGAGAATGAGATGAGCACAATTTGCGCAAAGTTCTCCAGAAAACGAAGTTACCTTCCTGTCTTATTTCTCAGTGCCCGTCTGCAGCCTTCAAATGGAGCTAATTGTACAACCAGAGCTAATTTTCAAGCAATGATGACTGCACAAAAACATTGAAAAAACTCTGATTTATTTATTATATTTCAAGACAGACATTTGAAAACTGAAGCCTTAAAACTCTTGCGACACTTCCATAAATGCTGCTCCCTTTCTGGCAGCAACTGGTCAATGTCTTTCTCCTGCCTAGAAAATCTGTGCTCCACTGAGGATCCTAGAGCAAATGAAACTGCTGTTTCTTCTTTAAAAAAAAAAAAAAAAAAAGCGTAAAATCTATTCAAAACTTCAAATGCACCTATGAGTACTGTAAAGGCGACAACTTACTGCAATTTCCCTTGACAGAAACCAGAATTGGCTGGATGAAAGCTACACAAATTGATAGTTCCTTCCTCTCCTCTACGTGATGTCAGCGGTTAAAAGGGATTGGATGTGCCACGGGAAAGCTTTGCAGCGCTCCCCAGCCTGCTCCAAGCCTGACACACAGAGCAACGAGGAGAGAGAAAGTAAAATGGTAGATACAGAAACGTCTCCAAGGAGGAGGAAACTACAGATCACGTTTTGGGTGCCTTCCAGTGGCTCCAGGCAGAAGAGCGTGGCTCCAGAGCAGCTACGCAGAAAACTTTGTTCAGAAAGGTCCAAAGAAAGGAGAAAATACAGAGGCTGCTTCTGAGACAAGTCTGATTCCCTTAGCAATCAACAAGGCATTAAAGTGTTCCTCTGATTTGTAAATCCCACAAAGGTTCTCTCTATAGCAGCAAAGACGTTGACTGTGACAGCACATAGTTGGGCTTTCACAAGCGCTTCTAATCCAACTCCTCATTAGGGCAGAGGGACTGTTCCTTGCCATTTTTAATACCCTCAGACTGGAACTGGGTGGCTCCCCGCACCACACTGCTATCTGAACTTGCACTTCAATGGAAGCTGTGACTTACTCTTAAAGGAGGGGTGAGCATGCAGCAAATCCTGAAGCCAAACAAAGCAGCTTCTAGTACAGACCTCATGAAAAAGCAGGGCAAAAAGAACAGCAAAGATGAAACTGAAGAAGCCGGGACAATGATGATTTTGAACCTTTTTTAGAGGCTCCCTTTCACATCCTTCTAGTGTCTCCAAAGCACGTCCACCACAGGAGTAGGACATACAGATCAATTCTTATGCATTTTTTTTCCCTTTGTACATTATCTGTCACATTGCTCACATACACAAGCACAGAAATGGACAAAAAACTACGCCATCAACTTTACATTGCCTAGTTTCCAGACTTCTCCTCCAACAGCATTTATTGTGGACATCCAGAGGGGCTTCATGACCATCAAAGCCGATGAGCAATGAGAATTTTAGGTAACTGCATTTGAATACAGACCAGATGACCAACCTTGTGCCGGAAACAAAACTTGAAACCTAAAGACCCCAAAACTTTCCGTTTAGAGTGGAAATTATTAACACATCTGTGATAGCATAGTTTGCTTAGGCAAGCTGCAAAACTAGAACCATCTTTCTGAAGTATTTATACCTTGGCTCATTACTATAATATCTGCATACGTTACATATTTTTGCACAATACCTGCAATGCCATATTTTAAAAAAGTCATTTTTTAGTGGCACAAACTATGCGGGCAAACAGAATGAATCAAAGAAATTCTTGCAATCCCCAGTAAAACCAGTATTTCTGTTATTCAGGCTATTAGCAAATACTACTGAAACATGAAGCTGGAAGACTATGAAGATCTGCAGGCCAGCATCTCCAAAGGTACTCAGGAACCAGATCTTTTTGAGTGAGGCAGCTACGCAACAGGTACTGAGGACATGGGCATTAATGACTCAAGGGGAAAGGTCTCCTGACAGTGTAAATGGGAGGAAAATAAGAAAAAAAAAAAAAAAAAAAAAAGGGGATTTACCATGGAGCGGTGAGCCAGACGGGCTGCTTGAGAGGCCTGGAACAGGGCTACAGCGTCCTCCTTGTTTCGATGTCAGCTCTTGCTCGATCTCTTCCAGCCCTGCACTCTTTTGGAATCGGCTCATGCGATTTACCACCCGGGGTGACATGTGTGTCCGGACACAGGGCTGGCCGCCGTAAGGATTGATGGGAAAAACGTGGGAAGTGCCACGAAGCGTGCTGACCACGACCCAGCGACAGTCATGGCTGAAGGAGATATCCTGAACCTGGAAAACAGAGGAGAGACATGGGAGTGTAGGCACCGAGGTGCACCCGTCTAACAAGGGAAATGGACTATCATGTTTTAAACAAACACAAATCTTAATTGGAAAAGTGAATAAAAAGCCTGAAGTTTAAGCAATAACTTGAATTGTTGCGTATATACCAATGAACTCAGTATTCAGTATATATTACAAATATAAGTTGCAGTATAATACCCAATTTCAAAGTTTGTGTCCTTTTCAAAATATTCTGAGATTTTTCCTTGCAACAGGCCCGAACTTCGGAAAATAAACCATGCTGCAAAATACTACCGAAAGCCACAAGGGCTTGGGGTAATTTTCAAATAGAATTTAGTTCTAAAAAGAGCTGGGAAATCATTTCAATTACATGTTTTGTTATTTGCTTGTTTACTTTAATTTTTAGAGATTAACCAAAAAGGGGAAAAGGGAGGGATGAGAACAAGAGGGAGACCTCACCACTGGGCCTGATTTTGACAAATACTGGCACTCGAAATTTTAAGTCAATGGAAACCCCATGTCCTGCATAACTTAACAAACCAAAAAATCAATGACCAGTATTTTCAAAAGCTGTCTATAACGGTCTCTAATCCTGCTGCTATCAGTTTGTTCCTCAGTGGAATTACCGTTCATCCAGGTATCCCTGCACCTATTGCTCTTTTTTGGAACAACTTTGGCCATTTCTCTATATAAAAGCACTCCATTTTACATGTAACAGTCTTTATTAATAGGCCCTTAAAGTCCCAGGAAAGACCCCAGTTTGATTTCCTCTTATGCATACGAATACCTATCTTGAGAAATGCAACTATTATTTTAGCTTAAAATGGTCAGTCTTGAAGAAAATATAAAAATACAGTTAAATATTTTCTACTACAGTTACTCCTTGCATAGATCTCAGATATGAAGTCCAGAAGGATTTAATTCTCTTTTAAGTGTGCTTTACACAACGCTTTGATGGAAAGCAAATTCTTGTTCTTGAAGGATTGCTTTAAAAGAGAGATTAAAGTTTGTTTCCAACCCCGTACTGGCAGACGACTCAAGAAAACAAGTAGTCTAGGTTAAAATGATTTATCACGGAAAAAAAATCCTAGAACAATTCTTCCAAAAATGTTTTTAAAGGTAAAAGCTGACTAAAAAGGGCCACGTACGCAAGTGGGATTTAACACGGCAAACAAACACACAGACGAAGATTAGTTTTCATTATATTATTAAACAGCATAAACTAAATAAAATTCTTTTAAGATTTCACTGAAGCCAGTTTTACAATACACTAGGTACTCAAATTGGAGTAAACACTGATAAAATCTTGACAAATATTCCAGAAATGCACTCCAGCTATTCCAGACAAAAGCAGCGAGTATTCATCAAAGTGCAAGTTTCCAACTGAGCCCTGAAGCCTTTGAGATAAAAAAAAAAAGGATTTAAGTCTTGTGACTTGTGACCAGATATTTGGCTGACAGACTGTCAGGACACAAAATGCTTCATCAACGTTACATAGATAAACTAAAAAACAGCGCTACACACCTGCTCGTTTCAATTACGGTGACATATCCAAACAAGCTGCTAATGGTACAGTTAAACAAGCGCCCCAAAATCTGACAGGTTTAGCACTTTCAGTGGTTCTGGTCTTACTGCCATAAAGCCCCAGCACTTAGAGCTCCTAGCTTGCCTACAAAGTGTTTCACCTTAATAGATTGCTCAAAAAGGATTAGAGACCCCACAGGGATTAACAAGAGCCAAAAAAAGAAACCCCAAAGCCGCGGAGTCAGGGAAAAACTACGGCACCAGGAGTATCTAAGTACTGGCTGTCTGAAGAGGCAATTTCTACCGGTCAAAATCAAACATAAGAGCCGGATACAAATTGCCATTCTCAGTTACGACAGAAAGATCACTAATATAATAAAAATTTAAAAAAAAAATAATAAAACACCGTTAAGGCTGTTGGAATACAGTCCCAATCCTATCAAAGGCCCTGTTTTTTGATTTCTAGTAACACGAAGAACGGCCACATTTGTCTTTAGATGCGACCCCTCTGAACACAGCACTGTTTTCCAAATACTCGGTATTCATTTTAGATCCAGCTTTTGATTTCCCTTCTGATCTCTAAAAGCATCTCTGTGTCCCAGCCTCAAGGAAACAGCTTTTCTCGTCCTTCCCCTTTGCTGTTCCGCTCCCTCGCTCCATGCCTCCAACACCAGCTATTTCTGTCCTGCCCTACAGCTTCATGCTCCTTGCAGAATCGTGCTCTCCTCTGAAACCACAGCTATCCCAGAGGGAATTCCCAACCCTCCCTGGGACGGACACCTTTGAGCCGTATTTACAGGGCACTTCAATCCCTTCCCTCCTGCACTTCAACTGACGGCACAGCCAAACTCTTTAACTGCCTCCACTCACATCTACCCCGGACCCTCTCTTTTCTTACATTACTCGTTACAGCATTTTTAGATGACATTTCTATGAGACAATTGAGGGGGGAAAATAAATGTATCTCACCGTACTGTGTAAGAGACATGTAAATGTTTCTCTATTAATACTCAGTTTTCAGTACGCATCCTTAGGATCATGTTGTTTGAAAAACAGATACAACAGCCCTGGCGTATGACAACTCCAGCCAAGAAACTGGGAAACAATCATTACAGGATGTTTCTTCTCAAAGTAAACATTACGCAGAAAAAAAAGTATTCCTGATCTTCAGGAAGAAAGTTTGGAACAACGTCATCCAAAATGTGCTCTTGAAAATAGCGCTCAGAACCACTCGCTGCAGTTGGAGAGTGGGCACCGCGGCCATGAGTACTTTAAACATGGCTGAAACCACAGAGGCAGAGAACAAACAGGTTTTTAAGACTCAGTAAAAACAAGAAAAAAAGTGTTGACAGATGAAGTGTGAAATGAATTAAGATTTATGGGAATACAACTATGAAACCCTACTTGGCAGTGACAAAAAGTATTTTGGGAGCTACCATTACCCATGCAGTAATTCTGCCCATCTCTTCCCACTCTCAAAAATGGCCTCGTTGGTCTTTCCCAGATAAATGATGAGTAGCAGCACAACAGACAGTTCAAGGAGATAATTCAGAGAGTATTTCCAATTTCATACAAGGGTGCGAATGAAATATGTTTATACCAAAAAAGCACAAATCCATCTCTGCAATGCAAAGAAGTCCGTAACTTTCCAGCAGATCTAGAAGAGAGCAGCAGACCAAGCTGAGGGAGAACGCTCAGCACGGCAGCCTCAGAAATGACTTAAAGAAATTAGCTGTGTGTGTCCATGAAAAAAATATATATAAATTATCACATGAGGCTTGCTGTTCTCCACCACACGGTTACTGTACAGAGTTCTCGACTGCTTATAGTATAAACAAACTGCACAGTGGCCCATTAGTGGTTTCCAAGTTTATGCTAAGCGTTGCAATTTATTGCTGTCCTTTAGGTTAATGTACTATTATTTCATGTATTTATAATATATTTCTGGATTTGTTGTTAATTATGATGTAATGTTTAGATCCCAAAGATCAATCAAGACCCCATAGTGTTTACAGATATATGTTAATAAAGCGCAAAGTACACTAGATCTCTCGCGATGCAAAGTTTATTCTATAGCTCAAGGTCAACATTACAATTAATACTCATGTCTGTATTTCAAAGTTTTATCTATCCTCTCCTATCTGGGCCAGTAAAGGGAATTACAGACCTGAGATATTATTTAACTTGGGAACCCTTAAGATATTTTAAATTGCAATACTAAATACTTTTGTGGGAACACCAGTGCACTCTCTCCTAGCTTTATTACCATTTCTTCCTCCTTGTTTGTGAGCAGTTTGGTTCCTTACGCTTCAAGCTGCATTTCTTGCATATCCAAAAGCCTCGGTGCAATCCCTGGATACTTCAAGGTCCTCCCGAGCTGACCAAAGCCTTTTCTGGCCCAAAGGACTGCACTTAGACAACCACAGAATGTTATACGGGTAACAGCACGTATCCTCCATTCACCCATGGCTAAAGCAAGTGTTCTGTGACTCCTGTGTACAGGAGGGCTGTGGAATATTTTATATCTATTTTATACATGTCCATATTTTATAGAGTTTTCAGCTTCCTCCACAAACACTAATCAGCACTTGTCTAACCCAAGCGGGGTTCTGGCTGACGCTGCACCTCTCTTACTGCTGTCTACTGACTCTTCTCTGTATTAATATTGTAATTTTGTTGAAATAAAAATTCAATACCCTCATAAAATTATCAATACTGTTTTCAGAATCACAGACAATACGACAATTTTCCTATCAGAGACAATTAAACAATGTTTCAAATATTCTGGTAGGCTTCAGCATGACTTGGAAAGAAACCACCCAGTACTTCTATGGCAAGGAAATAACAGTCTGAGAAAGGTTTTCTTAACAGGTGCTGGGAAAGAAACCTTTCAATAGGCATGAATTATTCCATGAGTCCATCTTGTAGCTTCCTTCAGCTTTGGCATTTCTCTCGCCTTCACCATTTGCTTCTCCCAACCCTTTCCATCGAAGCACTCACTTCTAACCCCTGTAACTTCTTTTCAGTCTTACGCTCCCTTCTCCTGTTTTCCTTCAATCACTCTTCTCTTACACTCCTTTAAACTTCCACTATCCTATTTCCCTGTGTTTCGAACGCTATGATGTAAAATCCTCCAGAAAACAGAATGAAAATTTAGCTGCCGCGTTCAGAGCCTGACCGGAGCGAGACAGTAGCGTAATTTAATATACAGACTCCTACAAGGACACGTCATGTGTCACCAGCTCCACTGAGGATCCGCTTTCAAGACCGTACAGATCAAAAAATTATTTCTGATATTCTGAAAATCTGGAGGAAATCATCAGAACTGAAGGCTTCAAAGCTGACATACAGAATCACAGGGTTGGAAGGGACCTCTGGAGAATACATTCATTTATTTTATAGAATGGAAATCTAGGTAAGATTTTGCTATCATTCTTTCCTTATTCCCACAGCTTCTCCCAACTGAAACACTGTGTTAATTAGAACATATTCACAAGATGAATAAAACTTAAAAATTCAAGCAATAACTGAAAGAAAACAAAACAGAAGTAAGGGCAGCACACCAAAAACTTATTTTAAAAGCAGCTGATTAAAAAGGGATGGTGGGGGAAGGGCTGATGGCAGAAGCCATCCCAGGGGACAGGCAGTGACCTTGTTCACCACCACCCCTGGGGATGACTGACAGCCCCCCCCAGCCTCTGTGATTTAGAGCTTCTGCCAGTTAACGCTGTACTAACTTGCTGCACAACGTTACATATACACTATGACAAATTTTCTTAGAAAGGAGAAGGAGCTTTACCGGGCTATCCCTGGGCTACCCCAGAACCTCCCCAGGCAAAGCCACTCCTGATGCGAGTGTGTAATGCAATAGTTCGAAAACAAAGCTCACATCACCAAACCATGTATCTTCATAGTGATTACAAGAAACAACCATTAAAATGCGTTTTGATCTTCCTAGGGCTNAATGCCCCATTTTCAGCTGTGGTGAGCTACACCAGAAGCTATGTGTGTATATTCTTGCGCATTTCACTGCATTAAATTAAACTTCAACAGTGAAGTGAAACTACAATAAAGCCTGACTAGCGTTACTGCAACAGGAACGTCACCCAGTTTCACGCACACTATGCAATGTCGCAGAGAAAACATACCATTACTTGAAGGACGTGACTTAAGTATTTAATTATGCTATGCAGGGAGAAGGCAGAAATAAATAAAAAAACAGTATCATTAAACAACGAGAAAGAGCAGCAGTACTGAGGAGACAAGGGTCAAAATAAATTAGAAAACTGGTCTGTATTTGAATTTTTTTTGGTTGAGAAAATTAAGGAAATGATGTAGCAACAAACACAAATGAAAAAATAATAAAATCACGCTCTACACAACATGATTTATCAGACCCACACAGACCCAACTCTGTCTCCCTGAGTCGTCAAAACTCATTTCAGTTCATAAAACCAATGGCAGAATCTGGGCACAGTGAGACATTCACGGAGGGTCCTTCAGCCAGAGTAGCTGCTCTCTAGTAATAACTGAAATTGCAAACGGCACTCTGCTTTGAGTTCCACCTCCTCAAGGTAGTTAAGCTACTTCTAATTGCAGCGGTTTCTTATTGTCTGCTTTCATCGACGACTGATCAACTTCCCTAAATCAATCTTCATTATTGCACGACTGTCCCAGAGTCTCTCCTAGAAATAAGAACGTCTCTCTTCCAGAGGCTATTTCAGTAATTGCAACCACATAAGCATGTCAAAAGATAAGAAGAAATTTCTATTAACCATGGAGGTTTACACCAAGTGTTTGTAAACTATCCCAATGTTTCACTACCTGGACACCGTACGTGCCACAACCTTGAACGGTCTCTATGAAATCGCGTCACAAAAACATTCACGCATTCCCTAGAAAAGCGTAAAATTGCACGTGTTCTGTGGCAGCCCGGGCTGGAATGTTTTTATCATTCCCTCTGTTTACCTATGCTGGCTGAAGTCAGCTCTAGCAGCAGTTTGAGAGTCAGAATAACAAAAGTCTGACAGCGTAAAAGATTAGAGAGGACTCTGGCCACCAGCCCGCTGATGCTATCATTACGTTTATTTGTGCTAGGTTGAGATAATACTGTTTTCAGGGATTTTTTTTTCTGTTTACAATTTCAGATCAAAGAGAAAGGATCATCAGGTGACAGTCTAACTTTCATCTGCAAGTAAATGAGCTTCCTCAGTTCAGAACATGCTATACTTTTATTAAAAACCTTTCAAAATGCTCTTGGATAAAAATATGAGCGCAGTGAGCATTGACTTACAATGTAAGAGCTGTAGGACAAGAAAATGTATCCGTAACCAAACTGAACACCGCATACACGTGCACATTTTTTCCCTTTACAGCTGAATTGTGCAAGCATGGATTCTCCAACAGCTCCGGTGCACTCTCTGCTCTGGTGAAATACAGCCAGCGCTTGCAATGACCCTTCACCGTGTAAGACAGTGCATCAAACATACCAGGTTTTCTTAAGTTGGGGAAAAAAAAAAAATCTAAAGCCTAAGTAGCACTTAAAGACTGTAAGATATTAATGCAACGTAACCAAAACAGTGATTTCTGTCTGTTTGCAGAAAAGTAACTGTGAATGGTGTGACCTTGGGACTTGTATCACTCAAACCAAGAAAGTATCTGAGCACTTCACATTCTTTCATGGCCATTGTCCTCACAATTCCCTTACGAGACAGAGGTCCGCTTTCCATCTTAACCCACCTTCATCTAAGGAACCCAAAAAAGTCAATGCCTTTGTGAGGAACTGAGTGATCTTCACAGTCCTGACTCAATGTTTTATTCAGCAGATAAGGCTTCTTCCTATACGTGCTACTCAAAGTCAGCAAATACAACACAGATTTGCAACAACAACACTTTAAAACTCAGTAACACTCTGTTTCATTGTTTAAAGCATGCAGAAAGAGAAAAGGGAAACCGTGTTACGAGGCCTAGCTGTGAGGAGCCAGGGAGAATACTACCACTTACACTGAATACACCCAGAACAGCAGCACAATCTGCTGTGAGCACCGTTCCAGTCCAGGGGAAGCTGAGTTTGTGGAGGAACTTGTAACAGCCTCATCCCCTTCTCCTCCATCCAACAGAAACACTACAAATAGAGCAAGTATAGCTATCGGGGTAGACCGTCACTGCAAACACAACATTCCGTATTAAAAGCAATTTTCATTTTTCCTTTTATAAAAATCAAAGTCTCTATTTTATCCCATTCATTAACGATACGATTTCAGTGACACCGTCTGGATGCAGTGGCCAACTCATTGCAAATGCTTACACAAATTCTGCTTTGGCCAAAGCCACGAGCCTGATGTCCACGAAAGGAGACAAAACGCCTACAGACCTCTTTCCAACCAGTCCCTCTGTATTTCAGAAACGGTCAGGAAAAGGTAGAAACAGTCTTTCAGACTGAAATTTCTCAGCCCCAAAACAAACCAGAATTTTTCTGAAATTTGGAAAAATTAATGCAGGACGAAGCATATATTCTTTAGTTTTATTAAGCTGAAGTAACCATATAGCCAACATATCTGACTCAGTAGAAAGGCACGGGGGTGACTCAGAGACACTGCTTGATTGCAGTAAATCGATCAGGAAACACCATTATTAAATCACAACACTTGCTTCTTTTTCTTTAATATACATTAAGCGCGCAACTTAATCCACTTAAGATGCTTCTGTATACGAATGACAGGGGGGACCACCCGCCACCTTCTCTTAGGAGACAGATGAGAAATACCGAGCTATCAGCCTGCCCTCCAACTAAAGACAAGGAAAAACTGAGACCAGGAATTCCATAGCCCTGCAAAAGGGGATGCTCCAGGGCTGATATTCTAAACTGTGTGAAACTGCAATTCTAATATTGTTATAACATCAGATGTACCTGTCAATATTTGGAATGCTAATATATTTGGTTCCCAAATTTCTGCTCTCGGAGCAAAATTGATATGTCGTGTATTCCACAAAGCATACACTGCAGATCCAAAACTTCTTGGAAAAATCCGTTCTTACCGTGTACTCCATGTACAGTCAATTAGTGCATAAACAGTCATGCCGTACAGGGAGCTTCTGTGCGCCCAGCAGCTTAGACACAGCCAGGAGACAAGTACATGACTTTTATGAACATTACCGATGTACCAGTTTTTGTCCATGAACAGTATGTAAGTATTTGTAAGAAGCATGCTAATGGATCACAAAGCAAGAAAAGAAAAATCACGCATCAGACTGTGAAAGGGTATTTTGGGAAATGTGTGGTGAAGGTCTATTGGCCAGAATCTCACGTACAAAAGCAGATGATTTCAGTATGGACATTAAAATATCACATATAACAAGGGCATAATGATGATGTTTAAACAATTTATAATGGGTACTAGCTAAACAAATTTTGATGCTGATAATCACTCATGTCCATCAACACAAATTAGAACTTTTTATAGCTCCAGTACAGAAGGTGACCTTTAAGACCATTGGCCTTGATTCACAATTAGCTCTAAA
>VYZM01011049.1:361795-423075 GCA_013398915.1 Dromas ardeola | reverse complement strand
GCTGCAAATGTATAAATACTATTCTAACCAAGAAAGGAGGTACAGAGGCTTCCAGTGTGTGCCTCAGAATATCCGCATTGAGAATTTTAAAGCAGTGTCCAAAAGGCTTGTCTGATGCTACTGATACATGAAGCTTACAGAACAAAAGAATACCAACATGTACTACCCTTCTCACGAAACAAGTACTGTTATTCCGAAAGGAGAAGTAAAACCATCATCGTATTATGTAAACATTTTAAGTTATAGATGTATATTGAGAATCACAGGTACCAGTGTGATATAATTGCTGGATAGTTTAATTATCAAGGGAGTTGTGAAATCCAGCAATGCGCTTCAGACTGGTTAGAGTTTTCTCTACTTTATACCATTCCAAAAGCTATACTGTTCACATCCTAAATGAAAACTATGTAGCAAACTAGGAAAAAAGTTTACTATATTGATTCTGAGAATTTAATGCAATGCTTTCACAGAGATGCTAATACTATATCCCAAAAACCACATATCAATAAAGGTTGATTTTCTAAAACATGTGTTTGGCTCCCAATATATGCCTTAAAAACAAATTTATCAGCTGTAAAAACCAGAACATCATCTTTGTTCCCAGTGACTGGAGTCCTATGCTTTGGTTTCCACTACTGATTATAGGAAATTTCCCATTTTTTGTACAGAAGTAAAACAAAAATGACTTTAAAACATTGAACACATTATGGTACATGCTCAAATAGATGACAGAGTAGAGGTATGCACACAGATCTCAATGCCCTTTATATTAGTTATAAAAAGTACTTGTAAGTACTATATATATATTATCCTATATGGACAGCTTTTCCTAATTTCCTCTCACTTTCCAGATTGTTTTTTCCTTGCTATAGTGAACCATTGTCTATAATAGTAATTACACTTGTCCAGAATGGTAGCAGCAAAGCTGTAGAGCATTTAAACTTCCAGGAATTTCGATTCACACAGACTGGAACATTATCAACCACTACTACATCAAATAAAGCTTTCAGATTCTACTTGTTACACAGGTAAGGCAAAAAAAAAAAAACCCACACAAAACAACTTAAGGAAAACGGCATAGCCCATAGAAAAAAATGGTCTGAAGGAACTATAATCAGGATACCACAATAATCCAAGCTTCCAGTGTCAGGGGCGGAATCACAGTGCCTGAGGCTTCTCTCTGTCACACTGGTTTACATCTGCCAGCCTGTCACAAGCCTTTGCTTTCAGTGTGTAATTGCATCAGCAAGTGCAATACTCATTTCTTACCCTGTGGTGACATTTTTATTTCTGTATTTAAAACAGGTTCCTCAACAGTTACTCAATGCTACAGAGGTGAGGCTCTCCTGATGCCTAAAAGCATCGCAGCAAAGGATTCGCGCATTATACACTGCGCTGCTTCTATCGCAGCGATGCCAGCAGAAGTGATCTCTCTCACTTTTTCCCACTTTACCAGTAAACCAGTTCACCGAGCATTTTTTAAAATATAATTTCAGGCTTTTTCACCTAATCTAGTCTTCCATTTTTAAAAGTGGGATTTTTAAACTGGGAAATTAAATCTGTATCGCTACAGTCTCCAACAGCTTCCCCCACTTTGCTAACGCATAGATAAAAGTTAATCACAGCCTTTTGATTAACTCTTCCTTTCAACTCTTTAATTGTCCATCTTTGGCTTTTACCACCGAAGTCAAGCAAACCCTGACAGTTGCTTCACGGGCACTAGACAAATGTTTAACATGTTACATGAGAAAAGGTTAAGTACAAACACAGCTAATAATCTGGGCTCTTTGGAGGTAGTGTCATATCTGAATAAATCTGACAGCACCTCATTGTAAAGGGCAAGAATTTATTATTGTCCAGGTTAAACGCTGTGCTCTTATCCTTTCTGTGGCTATAACATAAGAAAGGCTCTTTGTGTGCTGAAACAAACATTAAAGTGCCAACATACACAAAATGTATAAGGTGCCTGGGGATTATTCTTCAGCAAATAGTTTAACTTACTTTGGCTTCAGTCTCTCCCCTGTGAAGTGTATACAAATGATGGACGGCACTTTGTGATGATGACCAAGGATGTGTCAGTATTTGAAAAACATGGAAATCATGGCCTAATGTGTCAGTAGTGACCAGCAACATCCCTGGGTAAAAAAGAAACAGAAAAAAGAAACACAAAAGCACAAGAGATTAATCACTGCAAAAGAAGAGGCTTATGAACGTCTACCTAAAAAAGCTAGTGTTGCTTACATTTCGTTTTCTGGAAACAAAAGAAAACAGTTGCGGAAAATGACTTAATTGAAAGGGATTCACTTCACAAAAACGAATCAGAACTTAACTGAAATCATATCAACAGCATCACTACTTAACTATTACAATACAAATCTACAAAAGCCAACAAAAAAAATCTGCAAACCTTCTAACTAAAGTTGAGAACTTGTGTGACCAATATGAAGTACTGAAGTGATGACTGTTAGAGTGAAACCCCCAAATGCTCTTCAGTGGGAAGGAGACAGTAAAAAAATGATCGATGTGTCCACAATAATAATTTTTGGAAGAAGAAACATTATCAAAACCCAGCCAAAACAACCCGTACCGAAACAGTCCTGAAGAAGCATCTTCCTTATAAATGTATATAAAAGAAACTATCTGATTTATTGCTTGAAAGGCAGCAAATCGGAGTTGAGAGCTTTCAAGTGAAATATTAAATTAGGTACTAACTTCATTGAAAACAGGTCCCTGATGGATGCACTGAAATGATTAAATTAGAAGATCAGCAGAATCCCAGTAACTTATATATGCTATGTACTTTTTTCTCCCACTATATGTCAGTCCATAACCCAGTTTATAAACATTTACAAACATATTCGAAGTCCATTTGACATAAAAGTTTACGTTTGTATACCAAAAAAGAACAACTTTTGTAAAAATAAGAAAAGTATGGCATCATAGTAGAATTTAGGACTACAGTAAACAAATTTCAGATTTATTCTTCTGTATACAAATGTTTGTATTACCATGCTCATTAATGAAATTTAGGAAGTTATCACCTAATGTAATCCTCCAACATTTAATGAATGTCAAGTACAAGGTGATTTTAGCAGTTTAATAGCTACGTTGAAGTGTCTTCTAAATTATTTTCAAGGTACCCATCTATTAAAGAAAACCAGGAATTGCCACATAGCTCTGTTGTATTGATAAACATAAAGCATAATTGAAATCTTCCATCCTTCAGGAAGAGAACCGAGGTCTCCACGTTTTACGTGACACCTATTCAAAGGATAAATGATTATCTTATTTCTGTCATAAAAGAGCGTTTGCTTTCTCTGTTTATTTACACACATCTCTGTGATTCATCTTTCCATCTTCTGCCCGCTGCTGCTAAATAAATATATACAGCACAAGTTTGAAAGCCCTCACACCTTACCATTAAAGTCCTAGCATATGCCACTTGTAAATCTTAGAATTAAACTGCAAAACAAAAATAATCCTGTTGTGTACTGAGCAGTGAAGAAACACTCTCTTAGGAAAGATTAAGCTTAATTAACTTCTCTACTGAACAACCATTACATCAGCCGATGCTGTCCTGCATTTTCCATCCTTGGCAATCCTGGAATCCCCCTTCCCTTGAGCTCCAATAGAAAAAATTCAGCAGCCAAAGCCTTGACCTTCACTCCCCAGCGCCGCCTCCTCCTCCTCCTCCTCTGAGGCCAAAGCAGGTTTGTGGGTGGGTCTCAGCTGACAGGAGGAACGGCACCGTCCTGATGCCTCCCAGGGGGATAATGCAGCATCCTCACAGATTTCACGTCCACACGAGCAGGCGCACGCCTTGGGTTCTCGTAATCGTAACTCTTGGGAAATAAGCATCTTGGGAAAATAAGCAAATACTTTCAAGACTATGAGGCCCACCAGCAGCAAGGTACAAAACTGGAGAGAAATCCAAATTGCATTTCGAGACAAAATTGCCTACAAGTTTCCTTCTCAGCTTGACCACTGATGCTGGTCGGGCTTGGCCAGAGCATGAGGCCACCCACTCTGCACACATCCATTTCCTCAAAATCACAGAAATGCAAAATCTTAACTCTGACCTCAGCGAGATTCCCTCCAGTAGACATACTTTTACTGTTACAGGCTGTTACTCCGATTGCGAGTGTTAGAAATGAAAGGAGAGTTTGTTATGGAGCTAAGAAATCCGTGAGTGCATTTGGGTATTATGTTTGGGCGGTAAGGCATGTGAGTTGAGGTTGGTCTGGATGTTAATGTTGGCTTAACCGGCAATTTCCTTGATTTGTAGTGACTGTGTTGATAGGAAATACAGCTAAAGTTGCTCAAGTGCAAATCAGCCAAGTCTTTAGTGTGGGATTATGCACACAATTTGCATTAATTCTGTTCTGAAACATCACAAAATACACTTCCCTTCTAGTGAAGTGTGCGGTCCTCAGTAATATATAGCATTTCCAGTGGAGAAAGCTGGAAGCAAACAGGGGTTTGTGTGCTAGAATTAGGCTGCCGCTATTACTGGAGTGAGGATATTCCAGATGATCTAATTCAAGACAGTTAGGATTTATTTTCTATATTCCCATGTTTGCCTCTCCTCACGCATTAGATAGCTTTATATAGAAGTTGAGTGTGCTTTTGGTCCTTTCGAGCTCTTTCCAGATGGAAAGGACCTTTGGAGAAAGAGAAGCTGGAAGAGATGAACACATAAGGCTTCTCTCAACAGTGAACAGACGGCCTCAGCAAACCGAGATTTTTTTTTCTTCCCCCAAAGTGCTAGAAGTCTTTTATAAATACATACGCAGACTTGAGTGCACCCAGAGATCTGAGTGCAGACATTCTTCATGTGTATCCCATCACATGGCACAGTGCAATGAAGATCATAAAAAAAAAAACAACCCAAAAAACCCCCAACAAAAACCCCCCACTTTAAACGAGCCAAAAATCTGTCTGGAAACTGGAGACAGAAAGCTGCGTAATAACCATGAGCCAGTGAAAACACAGAAATTACCATACTGCGTTGTCCATCAAACCTAGCTGTTGTTTAGCTAGCCGGTATCTCCTTTCCAATATTGGCTAGAAACGCAGGTGTCTGCGGACGGTGCAATAAACCCCAGAGTATGCAGACATGATATAATTTCACCCTTTCTCCTCACATTTTTTTTTTCCCCCAAGTCTGTAATCTTGATTTACCCCGAGCAGGGCACTGCTGGAGAGCTCGCGTTGGGCCCAGGCACTGGGAGGTGTGTCACACCACGCCACGCAGCAGACGGGTGACCTGGTCGCTCGTTGGACAACACGCGCCGTCTCCCAACGAACGACGCCGTGAATGCGCTCACCCATCTGCAGCTCTGATCAGTTCCATATGACGTACATACTTCTCGGTTCCATATTAATCTGCGTTGCCTTCGGGGTTTTTGGGTTTTGTGGTTTTTTTGGTTTGGGTTTGTTGTTTTTTTTTTTCTGTTTTTGCTAACTTGAAGGAGTACAGAGGTGAAAGACAATACAGTTGTGGGTGGAAAGGAATTGGCTTAAAAATAGAAAGATGGGTGGTATCTGATTTGGCGATTTTGCATGCCTAATCTAAACTCCTGCTGTCTGTCACTTTTTGGAATAAATGCATTTCATTAGATGAAAGCCAAGGGAAAACAGGCCCTTTGCTTATATTAGCAACTATTTTTTAGTAAGGTAAAGGAGGACCTTTCATACTCAGATTTGCATTTGAAATACAAACATATACTTGCACAACTTGTATCAACACAGGGCTCCCAAGCACAATACCACAGATGTGCAAGAACGTGTATTTATAAAACAGCATTTTGAAATATCTTACTTACTACTGTTATTCAAACAATAAATCACTGATGTTTTAGGACACTGGACTTGGGGTTTTGGTGTGGGATTTTCCAGCTCTCGTTACTTCACGCTGAAGAATCACAGTTTTCAATTATTACAGCTCGGCCACTCCGTTTCTCTCTCCATCTCCCTGCAACAAAAGGCCGCGGCGACACCCCCGCAGGAATACCTAATCCCAGCAGAGAAACCTGAACTTCAATCCTGGTCCTTACCTCACTTTCACTTTCAAGCGCAGGAAACTTCAACTCTGCTTTCTAAAAGACCTTGTGACAGTTTTCCCCAAAAGTTGTTTAGACGGAAATACGGGTTAAAGCTGTCATAGGCTCAGTCCAAAATGTTTTCTCTTACGATGTACTTTATGTATGAATAATCATAGATGAAAAGTGAATAATTCTCAAGGATTTCCTGCTTATTTTTCAAACTGGCATTAATCCCTGTTTAACAGATAACATCTGAAATCAATTGAAAAAGTCTTGCATACACAGAACCCGGTGGAAATTTATGTGTAAAGCAGATATTACTTTATACGTATCTCACTGCAAAAATTCTGATTTTGCTTCTCCATAATATGAGGGGTGCAGCTAGTTTAAATTAATGACTGTTTTACTGTGTGGTTTTTCAAATCCACAGAGATGATTAAAATCCAGTTTAAAAGGAACAGATACCCTAGGTAGAAAAAAAAAAAATAAAAATTGCCAAAGCTTTGTTTTACCTGACAGATACATTTGCCCTAATTTACAGCTTCCTACTTTTCATGCATTCTGTTTGGGAAACAATAAGCTGCTTTCAGGATAGAAACGTTAAAAAATACAGCGAATATACGCATAAAAGGAAAAACTAGTACAGATGTAGACTGTGGGTTAAGAGCTATTTATGCAGTATCAGAAGACTAAACCAGACTCTGGCCTGGCCATAAACTAAGCCCACGCCCTAAATGAGGTGCCAAGCCACAAAAAGCATTTGCGTCAACTGGGAATACAAGGAAAAGAAGGACTTCTAATTATAGGGCCTGGAAGCGGAAGCCCAGAGTGATTAGGAGTTTAGGCGCTGCTGTATGTTTATCTGGGAGCTTCCTCTCGCTCGCTCGCAGCCCGGCTTTGATAGATGAGGGTTGGCCGAAAGGGTGGGATTGAAGTTGCTGATGGTACACAGAGTTCTCCGCCATCCGAAGGAGACGGAGACAGAATACTAAGGCTTCTGTGGCCTTGTAGGAACATAACTCTTTTCAACCAGGCGTCAGCTGGTTAGCCCAAACGGCAAAATTAGAGGGCAGCAAATCTCGGTTGGGTACTTGCTATAAAATCTAGGAAACCTGAGCAGCCTAAGCATCTCCACCACATCCTATTTATAACACCTATCTAATTGCATAGTTGTTTATTATACGCATACAAATGAGGTACACACAATTTCACCTTGGGTTTGAGTTTCACAAATAACTCCACTTTAAATAATGCCATCTTTCAGAGTAACAGAAGGGTTTTTCCGCCTTCCAAAACAATGTCATTCTGTAATTACACAGTGAAGAACTCAACACGTTCAAGCTGTGTTGGATTTGTTTTAAAAACACCGAGGGCATAAATGTTAGGCAAACAGGCACAGAGCTGCATCAGGAAAGCATATATTCATGGATATACTTCATTTAAGAATGCAACTCTTGCATTTCCATGCATGCAGAGCCATAGAGACCTGTATAGCCATCGCACAAATACGCTATTTACACAGTGATAAAAAAATATTAACTCTGATTTTGGTTGTTTTTTTTTTTTTTAAATATGAGCATAGATACCACGCAATGTTAATATTATGCCTTGCAGGTTTTTCAGAGAGCTGAGTGGGACGGCGCTGACTTGCAGCCGCCCCCGATTCAGCCCATCTGCCTTTCGCTCAGCACGAGAACCGCACCGATTCCTGCTCCACCGCGGCTCTCCCCCAAAAGCGCTCGCCTACCTGTCTTGTTAAGATGTGACAAAGTCTATATGGCTCACGGTTTTATGAAACACATGACCTGACCTATGAACAGTAGCTGTATTTACACTCACTTAACTCCTCTCTGAGGCTGATGTTAGTCAAAATACAGCCAAATATTAGTGCTAGTAAGCCCGTCTATACTTCCAAGTGTAACACATATGCCACAGTTACAAAACTTGGTCTCAAAAAAACCTTAACTAAATAAGGCAAATCTGATTTTAACAACAAAATTCACCAAAAAATAAACACAAGTACATAAAGACATCCAAAATATTTAAAAATAGATACTAAAAGAAACCCCAGCAAGTCAAAAGAAAGAGAATAATAATAATAAATTATTTGGGGAATAAATAATTACCTATGACTGTACTCTGGAGGTCTCTATACACCACAACACACTAAGGACGATTATATATTTAATCTGAATATTCAGAGCTTGGGGGGGATGTATGGAAACTGTCAGACATTCACCATGTACAACAGATGGCTCAACGGTACGCTTGATGTACTAAAAAACTATTCACCAGTTTCAAACACTAACTGGCTACAGCTGATGGCCCAATAAATACTAAAACTTTATCAGGATGGGTTTCTCCCTCCCGAAACTAGAGAACGCACACTGAGGGCAGCTGAGTAAGTGAGGGCAAAAGATCAAAGGGAACAGACTCCCTTTTCTTTTAACCCTCCTTGGAATTCCTCCAAACGGGATACAAATCCCTAGCCCCCACCGTTACATTAGCGTTCGGGGGTTTGTTAGCTGCAGAGATTGCAGTAAACATTTTTTACTGCTGAAACACATTATCGTGGTTTTCGCTTTTCATTGGAATAACAATAAAGTAAATGTTACAGAGAGAGGGTAAAATCCTGACCCCCGCGAAGTCTACAGAGCTTTTGCCACGAACGTCAAGACGGGAAATAAAGTTACCCTTTTTATACAGTTGTGCATCTTCAATCCGAAAGGAAGTTAACAACTCATTAACAATGCCTGCTGTGCTAAATGACTGTTTTGATAATAATTTTAATATATTTTAGAATTTGTTATAAATCTATCATGTATCAATACAGAGTCTATTCAGCAATAGTGATACCCAAACAAATCAACATTTACAAGTGTGCCCACGTGCTTCTTCAATATAGCCAGCATTATACTAAAATTCACCTTATTTACCTGCAAATTTGACAAGTTTTAACGAAGTGTAAAATTCCTATTAAAAGGTGACTAAAATTTCTATAAAAAGGTGATAAACTGCTGACTAAAGAACCACCCTTCAATAAATTGTGAAATTTTCTGAAGTAGCATAGAAAGCAACCATGGATAATATTAGATTAGGACAACTGCTCATTTTTAACGCTTAAGGCAACTAAGACCCTAATATTTCCTTTCTCTTAAGAGCAAGGAATAGGAGACTACAAAAATTACTGAAACTGTTAGAAAATTACAGAAACAGGACATACTGAAAAAGATCGGAAACCTAAGATCATCTTCCTCAAGGCCACGTATCAAAGCAAGACTTTTTTGTAATAATGAAAAAAGCTTAAAAACGGTACATAGATGGAAAATGATTATTTATATATGACTTTCGTTTGCAGCAAAAGGTAGGCGATGAAGCACAATGATTTAATCGCACTTCTCCAGCAGTACAAGATCTTATCTGCACAAAGACATCAATTTGATAAGGACAGGGGAATGTTTCCTATCGTCTCCCCCCTCCTCGAATAAAAGATCTTCAAAATGGCAAACAGGCTTTATTCAAACCTGCTGGAACTTCTACCACTAACTACTACTTTATCCTGGCTTGGGGATACATTTCTTTGGAGATAACAGGTTAAACAGATTAGAAAAAATATGAACATGGAAGTTTTTAAAAAAGTTAAGTAGCAATGGATTGAAGCTATTGATAATCACGTATTTCTGAAATGTAAAACCAGGAGAGTTTATGCACTGCAAATCACCAGACTGGCTCTCTTTTAGAGAATTTAAATTAGAGAATTTAAATGATCAAGTATTTCCTAAATTTTCAGTATATCCTAAAGTCTTCCACCTTCAGGTAGGAAATGCTCTAGGATTAGGTGAGTATTTCTATAAAGTGAAAATTAGTGTCCTGCAGGGAGGTATTTAAGAATTAAAAAAAAGGAAGAAAGTACGCAAATGGAATTAAAAAGTACAGAAGAGAACGGCATGGAAATTATTTCACGAAGGGGGTGTTCTCATTGATGTCAACCTGGCTAATCATGATGAGAAGATACTTTTCTTCCTGTCACTCAAAGCATACTTCATGTTAGAACAGACTAGATTTACACTTTTGATGCCAAAATATTCCACTGCTGACACTTTTCCTTCAGAAACAAACCATAAAGCAATGTTAGTGACCTACAGATCATGAATTATTTCTCACCTTCTGGCCCAGCATATATGGTATAGAGACACAATCTTTGTAATGCCATTACAGTATTTTAAATACATTTGTCTTCAAAGGCAACAATTCCAGTTGAAAAACAAAAGTCAAAATAAACAGAGAGAACGCAAATAATTATTCTGTCATTAAATAATTGCAGCTGATTTTACTCTGGATGACACATCCAGGAGGGTGATGTTCCAGAATGAGATTAATCTTGCAAACTCCAGAAGAAAGTTGCAGTCACTGGAAAAGCCCAAGCCCAGCCGAGGTGCTGGTTGTAGCTGTATCGGTGCAATATTGCTGCAATAAATTAGCTTATACAGCACTGGTCATTCTAAGAGATCTCTCCAAACCTTAACTAATCTACATGCTTAATAAAAGACTGACTGTACACCTTAGGTAGGAAAAACAGGAAAAAAATTAATTTCTGTTAATCTGTGAGGCACTATCAATGCTTCCCAACAATCAAATACGGTATTTTTCTGCCTGCTTGCTCTGATCAATGGGAAAAACTTCTGCAGAGACATTCCAATTTAAACCTCTTTAACTATTAACTCAAGGCCACCATCACATTTCAATATAGAACATTTAAATAATCAGAGGAATTTCAGGTCCGTTAAAGGTGCAGTCAGGCATCCAAAGGGGTATACAGTTTAATCTGTTTTACTGCTGGTCCAACATTAATTTTCTCATTATTAATGGATGGAAAAGCTCTTTTGTAGCCAAGGAAGCGTAATTATTTAAAATTTTAGATGTGTTGCACTTCACAGCTCTCAGCTGCTAAGCTGGCAGGAGTAACACTTCTGGAGAGCAAATCATTTATTTACCACATTTAAAAGAAAAAAATAAAACAGATATTCACAACACACTCGTACTTTTTAGCTATTTACTGATTGAGTATCTTATTTTAAAAGTTTCTCTCTCTGACAATAAAATTATGATATTAAACTACAACAACAAAAATCAAAGTACAAAAATGAACTGAAGTTGACATGTCATTTACTGGCTTCAGCAATGGATTAAGAATCAGGGATCCTGTGTAATATTCTTCTTTGGCACTGAGTTACTGCGCGATCTTGAGCGAGCAACAGCTTCTCGGTCCTTCAATTCTCCTAAAATTAGCTTTCAGTCCTTAATGTTACAAGTTTGAAGTTCTTACAGTTAATTTTCAACACACCCTTCTTTTTAACCTGTCTTCTTGTAATAAACTGGTTGGAAATTGCACCCACAGCCTTGATTTCTCCTCTTTGTTTTCCATACTGTTTGCAAACTTCTTTTCCATCCCCTCTCCCTTGCACTGCTGGAATTGTGCCACTATTCATTCAGCCAACCACCGCAGCTTGAAAAGCCTCCCACTTCTTGTGCACTGAGAACTCCTTTCTTCCTCTCTAAACCTATTTCTTTGGAATCTTTCTTACCACCTTGCCCTTAGCTCTGTAAGGATCTAGTCTTACATCCTCACTCTTTCCTGTCTTACGTAGAAGCTATCTTGGTCCAAGAAGACATCCCATTCCCAACTTGCAAGGTAGCTGCATGAATTTACACTTTTCTACCTGACATATGTATGCAATAGATATTACTTATGTACATTACAACGTACCTCCCCCATCCCACCAATTTAAAAGTTGGTGCTACCGCCAAATTGAAGGTGTACTTAGCTATGGCTAATGTTTTACATAATTACAGTATTTCCAGTTTGTTTTTAAGGGCTTGTACTGAAAAATACTGCATCTTTTGCTCCCACTAAAATGGTAAGAAGCCATGACAGAATCCTGCCGCTGGCAAACACTTCTATGGATGCATTTAAGACATGTAGAGAAAAGCTTTTATTGAAAAACGCTGTCCCAGAAGACCACCACTAAGCTTTTTTAACAAAATGTCTTTTTCAGAGGCTGTAAGTCTAGTTACTTGCCTTAACAAATTGGCAATTGAAACACAATCTCTAAAAAAATTCAAATACAGGATAATTCTCATCTTTCCTGGCTACCCACAGCCACCTACTGGATTTTTCGTAGATATAGTTCTTGGCAACGAAGCCTTCCCTTCCCAGCGTAACTGAGAAACAGGGAACAAACCTTACAGTAACAGTAGTGAATGAATAAGAATTAAACAAACTTCAAATAAATGCGCAAGCTTCTATTCTAAACCAGATTCCCAAAACAAATACGAGTAATAGATACATTTCTGTGTATGCTCCCAGTAACCAGGAATAGAAGCAAAAAAAGGAAAACTCCGCGGCTCAGCAGCAGCGTCTGACACGGCAGTCCGAACCCAAACCGGCCAGTCCCAGATCAACAGCAGAAGTAAAAGTCATGTAATAAGCTACTGTGCAACTATGACTTTCTGAAGGAATTCCTGTCTGAGGCTGTGCCAAATGCACCATAGGAGAGCGCAAGGAGACGGCACGTGGATCTGAACACCCACGGTGCCCGTAGCGCTGGGACACCTCCTTTGATAGGACAGACCTTAGAAACCCCCTCTGGAAGAGAGGGGGCTACCACCAGGTCAGGTCTCACCAGTTATCACAGGAGAAAGAGGAATTAAGACCCAAGTACTACTTCCCATTTTGCCTGTCTCAGTAGCTCTGCCTAATTTCCAAAATTATTCCCTACGTTAGTCTGCATAATTTGAGGCTTCTACAAAAGAACCACCACAAGTTCCTCTGGAACCACAGAGGAAGAAGAGCACTGCAGTTCACACTAAGGACAGACAGAACAGTAACAGGTATCCCAGCATCCTCTAAAACCAAACTTGATATTTGAACACGAAGACTCTCAGAATGAGTAGATATATCTAAAATTTAGGGGTAATTTCTCTACACTTTACTTTTTCAAGCGTTCAAGGCCAGGTTGGACAGGGCTTTGAGTAACCTGATCTAGCGGGAGGTGTCCCTGCCCAGGGCAGGGGGGTTGGAACTAGATGATCTTTAAGGCCCTTTCCAACCCAAACCATTCTGTGATTCTATAAATTGTGAAAATCACATATATACATGTTTTCACATTCCACTCACTCACACAAACGCATCCTTAAGACCTTGTGACCAAAGAGCATTATAGCAATCAGTATGAAGCTTGCAAAGTACTTTCTGCGTAAAGGTTATAACAACAAATAAGTGCGTTAGTCCTGTGAAGGTCTGATTTATATAGTTTATCTGCAGCAAAGGATCGCCTGGTTCTGTTTCTCAGGAGAAGGCAGGAGTTGTTCTTCCCTGGTGTAATCCTATCCCAATTCAATGGCACAGAAGAATCCATACAATCAAAGGAAATCCAGACGTGTGATTAGCTGCCACGATGGATAGCTGGCATCCCTCAAAATGTTTGTAAGGAATGGTGCCAGATTGAAGAACAAAAATTAACTGTCTCAAATTTCTGTAAGGGCTGAGAAGTCAGTATCTCAGCAACCTGGCAGAAACACAGCGACTGCCTGGAAAAATGCTGCCAGAGTTCAGCTGGAGGCGGGGGATTTCACTTCAGACACGGAGGTTATTCACCCTCACGCCCACTCCCAGCGCTGCTCCACGCATCCCGCGCAGTTCTAGACAGCACAGTCTCTTCTCGCCTCACCGCCACCGACTCCACCACAACCCTCACTGAGACAACCAACGCCACTAAAGCGTACACGTTAACTGCCACAGGCAACAAATGGCATTTTCTACCTCATTTTCATATGAAATTCTCCTTCTGCAGCATATGCCAAGGCATAGACCAGTGTGAAATATAGGTAGGCTGTAATTTCCCTTCTGTCTTATGAAGCTGGAAAGGAAGAAGAGGAGAAGGAGGGAAAAAGAGAAGGAGGGAAAAAGAGAAGGAGGGAAAAAGAGAAGGAAAAAAAGCCAGTGTTGCCTGGAAGGGAGGGCAGCACATACCCACAGGTGCCTGCAGCACCCCACATTCGTGAGGCTGCTGTTAACCCTGGATCCCAGCAGGCGATGCCGGGGAGAGCCAGCGCTGCAAACCCAACCTTCCTGTGCAGGCTGGAGAGGATCCGGCCCTTCCGCCCCTCTACAGCGAGGGGGGAAAGAAACTTATTGACCCGTGCACTAGATAAATGAACAGACTACCCATTAACTAGCGAATTGCACAGAATGAAATTATGTTAGAGACAATAAAATGGATATGACTTTAAAGTGTTCATTAAAACTGTCACCAACCACCTAAAATTTAACCTATAAACCGCAGCTATCATCCATATATCATATGAAAAGCTTGCCAAAAACCATGATTAACCTGTGCAATGATCAATATTTTCAACATAGAGTAAATTTTGTTTTCATTGGAAATCGGAATACCTACATTTGTTTATAAAATATTCTCCTAGACATGAACAGAAAAGAAACCAGCTAAGTTTGGTCACACATTTGTTAGCTAAAGACTTTAGCGTTGGAGAACATCTAGGTATCAGTGATAAGAATCTCCTTAATTTGGAAGCACTTTCTTAGGCAAACAGACAGAAGTTCTACCATCACAAAATACATTATTTCCATTTAAAAGCTTGATTGTATCACTATCTTCACTGTTTTTATTGGAATCAAAATCTCAAACGTGGAAAGTAAAAATTGTGATTTATTAGTTATGCCTTGAGACACCAATTCAACTTCCTTGTCTCCATCAATGTCTCTAGGAAAAGGCAGCCTTTGGGTAAAATGCACCGTTACTTGTTGTGTCAGATCTAGCCCAATCAATAACTCAAGTTAACCTAAAAAAGAATATTCCTCTTTGTGCTTCATATTTCTATAAATCCTAGAAAATCCCAATTTTATGACCCTAAACCATACCAAATAAACAGAATCCATGTGTCAGCTACGACACAGACTCCAAATACTGAGAAAGAAGTTCCTTTTTCAGCTACTCTTCTCAAAAATTCTGTCCCACACAAGCTACATTTTGTAGACAAAAGATATACCACAGGCAATATATTTTTGCCTTTAAAAAAATAAAATAATAGAGGTACAGACAGATTTAAAAAACCAGGGGGTTGGTGATTTCCAGGCGGGTTGATGACATTTGCCGTAGCAAGATGAGCAGCTGGTCTAGATTCAAAGCCTGAACCAACTGTTTCCTGTCACACTGAACAGCCCAGAATCATTTACAGTCTTAGTATTAGCAGGAAGGTGAAAAGAAACGCTGTAACTTCTCTATCACCGTGTAATCTGTATTAAACCTTTGAGCTACGTAACTTTCAAAATGCAAATAGTTTACTTTTTACCTTCTTTGAAATACTAGTAAGAAATGGCTATTTATTAAAAATACATACATTCCACATTTAAATAAAAAGTTAAAATAAAAAAAAAGATACTTTTAGCATCACCGTTTATAAAACTTAATTGAGCTTGGCCTGTCTATAAAATTTTCTGTTTTCCTAAAGGGTGGAGGGGAAACTTACAGCTTATCATGAAATTTGACTAATAGAAATGGTAAATCTGAGGTAAAAACCTATCTCTCTGGAACTGATTTCTGAAACACTGATCTTATTTCCTTCCTTACGGATTCTATTTTTATTCTGTTATCTACGGCTCTACAGAACTTGCACAAGTGTGGACAACAATGTACTTAGTAACTAATACTCACCTTTGGCACAAATAAAATGTGTAAAATTTGCTTTTAAATGTGGTGAAGTAAAAGATAATTTACTAAAATGAAACTACAGCCCCATAGACTCTAAAATTACTCCTAAAAGCATGTACAGCAATTTCTATAGTAGGAATAGATGTGCATAATTTACACACAAGTTGGTTTTAATTATCACAGTTCATAAAGGCCTTTATATCTTAGAGCTGTCAGAACGAGGAGAGGAATTCTGATGGTTTTTACCATGTTAAAAATCTATGAAAGGATCCTCCCTTCTGGCCTCCTAAAACCAAGATCCTTTAAGCGTGTGCAGTTTGCTCAAAGAGCTAAAAGGCAGATTCCGGGATGCGTCTCGGTGTGATTTACAGCCGTTGTATGTTGGAAATTCTCACCCCTCACGCCGGCGTTGGGAGGCCGCCGGGGCCACCTCCCGCCACCCAGAGCGCGTCCTGCCCAGCGCGGGGCTCAGCCCCGCCGCTCCCTGCCAACATCATAAATGCTGCCATTAAAATATTTGTTTTAATTCTGACCTCAGAGTCACAGCTAATAAACAAGAAAGGCAATGAGAAATTGAAAAACAAACTCAATGCAGCTGTTGGACTGGCCGTTTCACAACTGCATTTAACGGCATCCTTTAATTTCACGTCTATGAATAGAAGCCATAGACCACAGCTCGCACGCCAGCCACTCCGCCAAGCACTATTTTCTTTTGAGTTCATTTCGCAGCGTTATTCCGTCATGTAACTTTTACTGTATCTTTAACTTTTCCTTCGAGATGCCATCTGCCAACAATGGCTACCTATTTTGCTGTCAGTTTCTCATTAGAGCACGTACCAGCGATGGACAGCATTTGTATAGGTTTTTCCATAATCTTCCTCACACACAAGAGGAACAGAATTTTTTTGTGTATGTACAATACATGTTTGTATGTGTGTCAGCCCAGAGCCCATTTAAATACACCCAGTGACCAGATGATTAATGTTTTAGAAACTATGCATTACAGAATCACATGAAAGAATTAGATACAGAGGAAACATAAAGCTTACACTATTCTACGGACTTCCCAAAACTAACTCACATATAAAACCAAAAGTATTATTTTTTTAATATGTCTTCGTAACAATCAATGAAAATACTTTTCCAGAATGCACAGGATTACAAATACTCTTTAGTAGAGAATCAGGATCCTGAACATACTCAGAAGAAAGGGAGAAAGAGGCCACATCCTTTTAAAATTGTAGATACAAATAAAGAATCAGATCATTAAAAATTAGGACAGTAAGAAAGCCATAATTTCCAATTTATTTGGAATATATTCCTTGAGTATGAAGGAAAATACAGATAATTATATTTTGCAAAAAAATATAGGACGTTGGTTCATTTTTCAAATATGTAATGATCCTCCCCTTCTCCTTTTTGGTAGTGAAAAGACAAGAAAAATCACTGCACAGCCCTCCAAAACTAAACACTTTGTTTTCTTTGTGTGTGGGGTCATATTTTCATTAAAAAATACAAATCAGTAACAATTTCTTTTAAACACGTGGAAAAACATCTTCCGAGTAACGTATACCCTTAGAGCTTTATATTGAAGTGTCTTACAAAAAAAAAAAAAAAAAACAAACAATAGGAAGCAGACCCAATGGCTCCCAACTGAGACCGAAGCCTCACTCCTCACCACCGCCACAGCCCGGGGTATCTGCATCCACAACTTTGCTCCAGTCCCGAGACCTTACATGAAAGTAAATAGTGAATACTTTGGACTAATATTAAAAGGAACAGCAATAAACCAAAACATTTGAATGAAGCGTATACAGAAATTTCCATCCCAGACCACGCCAGAGCTCTGTGCAGCCCAGCGTATTTATTGCCTGTAAGGAGTGACTAGCAATCATCTCTACGTCTACGATGGGAGAGGGAACAAAGTGAATTAGTTTTAATGGACTATGGCTGACATCAGAATTGGTGAGGTTTTTTCCTCCTTTCTCAATCACAGCGTCTAATAATACAACATAATAAAAACGAGGATGTTTGTACGGTTCCTTCAGTCTCCAGTCTAGACACTCTCCAGTTCAGACTAATCCAGTTTACCATTGAGCAACTGATTCTAATTGGTAACATTTAATCCCTTCCCTTCCCTCGCCCCATTTCAGACCCTGCATACACTTACAATTCCTGGCAGACTATCATCAGTGCGTTAAAAGCTTGGAGGTTTTTCTGTAAACATCTTAAATTAAGTAACCCCCCATGGTGTATTCCTTCCTTTTGTGAACTTCCAAAATTTAGTCCAGGGCACCTTCATCCAAAGTTTACATAATAAGCTCTTGTTGATTTACATTATGTAGCAGACAGGATTCTTCTGCAAGGCTATAATGACTATGGCATTCTGCAAATGGTTTCTACCTATTTTTTATATATATGTAAAAATATATACAGATATGTCTAAAAATAAAAAATATAAATATATATAAACATTATGTACATATAAAAGCTTAAAGCTTCCAAAGGACAAATTCTTGCATAATGTTGCACTGACAGAAAAACATGTTAATAATGAAGAAAATATTTCCAAATTTTTTTTTATCCTGGCTGCATTTTAATTATGGTAAAAATTCACCCATAATAAATACAGACCTTAGTGTCAATACTAGCGTCAATGACATTATCTGCGACTCAGTGTAGCTAACATCCTAGATTATTTTTGTGTGGCCAAGGTGTATTGACTGTAAAGGCCCCGTTCCTGGACCCAACCTAAAGGTATCAAGATTTTCTTCCAAAAAAAAAAACAAAAAAAAAAAAAACAAAAAAAAAAAAACAAAAAAAAAAAAAAAAAAAAAAAAAAAAAAAAAAAAAAAAAAAAAAAACAAAAAAAAAAAAAAAAAAAAAAAAAAAAAAAACCAAAAAAAAACCCCCAAAAAACACAACACACCACCAAAAACAACCCCCAGCAAAACCCAGGAAAAATACAACATGTAGGTTTGGGAACAAACCTACACAGATGCGGTCTGAAAAATTAATTTAAATTACCTAATGTGAATTAGTAAACAGCACTAAATTTTTGTCCGGACACTCTGTCCATAGTAAGTTGGCCTTTATTCAACGAAAACTGAACATTCAAGCTAAAATAAATCAAGCCAATGTTAACACTAAGTAAAAGGATCCACACAAAAGCTTAATGTGATTTTCATTTAGTAAGTGAATTAAAGTAACTGTTCTTAAAGTCTCCTTCTAAGTATAAGCCTCTTGTTTCCCCTACATCAATATACATGCCAGAGGTACATTAATAAAGTCCCCAATCTATTAATATTACTTCACTTCCTTCTATTATTTATTCGCCTCTTGAAAAGTTTTAATAAAAGGCTTAAAGTCTTCCTAAAAGTTAGATGCCGCTGCCTTTGTTCAGAAATGAGAGACCGGCCATGGTGCTCTTCACTCTGCTGCAGCAGCTGCTTCGCAGAGACGACCAGACGGGTGTTCAAATAGCAGCTAAATATGCTCAGAACGCAGCTCGTTTCCCTCGCAAAGCTTTCTGTACGCCTAAGAGATGGGAATTGCTTCTTAGTGGACCCTTCTCCATTCAGCTGAAGAAATATTATTGTCCCAATCAACTGCGAATTACTGTTTTAATCAAAAGACATTCAGTGATTGCCACTCAAAGACTTTGCGTATCTGCAACTCTACTGAGCCCCACCTCCCCGCAAAATTCACCCAGCTTGTTGGCCGTTCCCAAGCTCCCCGCAAAATTCACCCCCTCGTTGGCCATCCCCAAGGTGCATGACTGGTCCTGCTGTCAGGAGCCCGTTTCTGGTCACCCCCTGCACTGGGGCCCCGCAGCGCCCTGCTCCGACACGCCAGCATCCTCGCCACACGCTGCGGTGCAGGCATCACTCCATGGGAAGGGGTTGTGGTAAAAAAATAAATAAATACCGTGCGTATGCAATGCTTCTTAAGCGAATATAGTGCAAAATCAGATCCCTTTTGGCTGTTAATACACAGCCTCTCTTCCACGGCGCTTGGCAATGCTGAATTATTACTGTAACATTTATTTCATTTATTCAATATTGGATGTATGTATTAAAAAAAACCCAAAACACGAGTGCTTCAGAAGAGGGACCTTATCTTCATGTAAGTCACAAACCCAACCACTGGCATATATGGCATTATATAAATAAATCATGATTTTGACATATAACAAAGGGTACAGAAAAACTGTGTCAGTTCCTCCAGAAGAAAAGGATACATGAAGTACTTATATTCTAGCAATTAAAATAGAAAAAAGAAAACAAGTAATAGTGCCAAGTCACCTGAACTTGAAACTTGGAATTGGACTTAAGCACACTTCCAAAAAGAAAGCAAGAATGTTACATAGGAAGTGTGCCCACCGGCCAGAAGAAACACTGTCACCAAAGCTGACAACACAACTGGCAAAGAGAAGGGATTAAGGAGGCTCACATCATAACTTTTATTTTTACCACCAGAATAAGGACCAAGTTCGCATTTCACGTCTGTTTCCCAAAGATTCAATCAGCAGCAAATGGCAAAGGAGGACCAGTTCTTTTTCACTTTTATTGAACTACTACATATCTTACCTATTAAAATGAAAAACGTTAAGCAGAGAGGGCAATAACAGTATACGCAGGGAAACGGCTTTTAGAAATTCCCTAGGACTAAGGGATTTTGTGGATAAGATGCCTGGCCACAAATCTTCAGCTGTAGAACAAACCCTCTCCTTCCCTCCCATCCACCCCCAAGAAAAACCCCAGTAACCCACTCCCCATAGGAAACCATCACAACTTGTTTTGAAAACTAGAATTTGATGTACACAGGAAAAAAAAAAAGAGAGAAAACCCAAACTAGCAGGAACTGCAGTCTTTCTCCTCTATGTTTTTTTTTTCTTTCTACTGTTAAACATGATTTGCTGTATGTCTTAGACTGAGACTTTTACAGTCTCCCTAAAATCAACTGACTCAAGCAACATTTTATTAACATAAAGGTCTGGAAGAGGTAGACAGGGACATGCTAGGCAGCAATAAAAAAAAAAACAACAAAAAACAAAAAACAAAAAACCCAAACTACGCGGCCCCCTAAGTACACTCAGAAACGCTATTTCAAGTTTGTTATTTTATTATTCAACCATATTTTCAGAGTAGCCATAGATCTAATACCAAAAAAAAAAAGTTAACAGTATGCCAAATTTCTTCTTTCTTTGAATAACTCAAAAACAGAAAAGAAAAAAATTCAATAGATTTGCCTTAAACAAAAGGTACATCTAATGCCAGCAAAAGTCACTATAGAAATGTCTACACGGCAGAGTGAAATGCTGTGCAGAAACCCCTCGGCTTGTTCTTTCATGATTTTGCCCTGTACTGCAGATAATGCGAAAGGCTCTCGGTGCTGAACTAACTCAGCTCCGAACTCCACACAGGTTAGGCACCTTGCTGGGAAGAAAAAACAACCCCCAAAGCCTCACAATCAAAGCCAAACAAATAAACAAACAAACAAAAAAAAAAACCACCACAAAAAAAGACTCCCTCCCCATCAGCAAGAGCCCTGCCATTGTCAGCAACAGACTTTCTATCAGGCCCATGGTAATTTAACATGTCTCGGACACATTAAATGCAGTAAAGAATTTCTTCTTGGGTTCAAAAAGAAAGATTAGGGAAAAATATAACTGCAATTTGCTGACATTAGTGAGTCTCCTCCCCACTGGATTGTTTTCTGATAATCCTACAATAAAGCAATACATTACCCCTTCCCAGGAGCTCTTTTCACAATGGTAGCTGTAAATTCTGTACTGCTATTTTATCCACAATTAACTTATCCCCGGCAAGCTCCTTGTTCACTATGAAAACATAAAGAGCAGAAACCCAAAGGATGTATCTTACTGGGAAGCGACAGCTTTGAAACACAGCTTGAAGTGGCTGCGGCACTGTTCTGCCGCTTTACTACACAAAAATCAGATATATCTGTCCTCCACACCCACTGACCTTCAGTGGTTTCCAGTGCCAGTGGTGGCTTTCTTTTAGGTTTTTTTTCAAACACAATCCTGTAAGATTCTATAAACCTGAATACCTGTGGAGCTCATGGGCCCTTGGGATGAGACATGATTAAATTTATCTGTTCGATCAGCCAGAGAGAATAAAATCATTAACTGAAACAGATCAGTGTTCCCTGTTTGCCTGTACAGCAAAAGTTTGTAGTCGCTATGTTCTAGCGCAGCATCGCAGACGCTGCTTGAAAAGATGAGTAAAAGTGGTTTTTCACTTCAACCAGCCAATAGATGAAGACAGTATCAAAAGCCACCTCCTGTTTTGTTCCGCTTTGTAATGAGATCAGCTTGATTGGCAATACAGCACTAGATAATGGATTAAGATGATGTTACTTACAACACTGGCTTCAAACAAAACTCTGCCTTGATGTTAAATAAAGAATAGAGACTCCTGCGTTAAGTGCTGCTTTCATGCTGTCGCAGCGAAGGGAAGAGTCTTCAACCTGTTTGATAGTGCCGTACCCAGAACACAAGGTACGATTCAATACCTTCCTGTGAATCATCCCTCCTGCAGACCTCTCGTAACACACGTAATTTGCAATCAGTCAAAAATAACGCCAATTAGAAAAAGCGTTTTGCCGTTAAGTACCTTATTGTACCACTAGATGCAAGGTAACAGCCTGCTACATCGTATACAAGGGATTGCAATTTTAGTACCTGAGCAAACCAAAAGAACTTGATTGTAATATAAGTAACCCAACAATATGCAAATACATCCTTCGATTTAAAAAAATAAGTTAATTTGCTTTTGCATAAACATTCTGTTTTCCTTAAATTTATACAATCATTAAAATTGTCTTAAGGAGGCATTCAATTAATATCTATAAAGCATTCTAATTTAAGCAGCTGTATTTCACTTAATTAGCATTGCTCAACTCTAGGTATTACCTTTCTACCAAAGTACAAAGCAAAAATATTACTGTTCTGGAATTGGCATAGTTGATTCTCAGTTAAATGCACAGAGTTCCACAAAAAAATTCTCTTAAGTATCAGAAGAAAATTCAGCCAGATGAGAATACAGTTTTTATGTCAAAAGCTGACAGTGAAAATGCTGTGAACCGCACACCACTATTAAAGCGTTCTGACATAACAGATGGGATGTCCGAATAAGACCAACTGGTCACTAAAAGTGAAAACATAAATGACAGACATTTAGTTTTATTCTTTCAAATGTGACTTTGTCCTCAAGATCCTCATGGCATTTGCTGTATTTCAGAAACCATTAATTTAGGCAAGTGGAAGCTGTTGATTCACTGGCCATTTCACCTACTACTGCAATCAACCAAGACTTTTTTTTTTTTTTGCTGTCTATAGATAGGGTAATAAACATGTTAATTGTCAAACAAGTAAGATTTACTAACAGAGAAGATTTGTAGTAATCTCTGCTGCCCACAGTCGTTGTTCATTCATAAAGAGGAAGGAGAGGAATAGGTACTTTTGAGGAGTTTCTTAAAAGCGTTTTCAGATTATAGTTGATTTCACTCAGGAGAGAGGGTAGAATTGGAAGCTCCTCATCAATAAAACATGCATTAGCAGCGTAAGTTACTTGAAAAAACAGTGCCAGTGAAATAACTCATTTTATTTTCATATTTATGGAGGAGTACAGTTTACTACATGTGCTGATCCTCTGGAGACCTGCATATCCGAACATCTGGATACCCAAAAGAAAAGAATTGCTTAGTACTTCTGCTATACCTAAACTGGTAGACTGATTCTTTTCACATATACTATAGTATAACAGTCACTTAAGTTTGAAGTTTCCAGGAAAAGACAAATTAACCACTGTATGACACATTCCACACCCAACAGAGGCCAAAAGCCCTCGTAGCAGGGAGGAGGTATTTCATGGATCACAGTGGTATTTGCAATTCCTCCAAAGCAATGGAGCACACGCCTATGAAATTTTACTGTCTTCATCTTGCTTACAACTATCACATTAAAACAAGAAAAATAACTTACCACTAGGGTTAAAAGCCATGCAGCAAATCGGCTTCTCGTGCGCAGGGAAGTGGGCCACAATACCATCGCTGTCAGAGTCCTCGCTGACAAGCACCTGCATGGCATCAATAGAGACAAAGGGAGGTTAGGAAATAAAAATACACCTAACAGAAAATACCAACTTACTCATACAGGAATTGTTTTATAAGATATACAGTGGCATGAATTAGAAATATAACCACATGTGAACTAAACACAAACAACCTTCTGTAATTTTTTCAGATAAGGAGACACGAGACATGCTCAAATCACCTACTATTAATTAGAAAGGGTTAGGCACTTTATACCTGGATTCCCTATTTATTTATCCTATTCAAATATGGCAAAATGGAAAAATATTACTGTTTTGCTACATAAAGTATTAATGGCTGCACTGAAGCTTATTACAAAAGATGTCTGTACACAGTCAGAAACCTGGGACAGGAGCTCGCATCCCACCAGCGCCGGCAGCAGCCTGCAGTTGGAGGCTCGGTGTAAATACACGGAAGACCATACGCTTTAACTGTAAACAACAAATTATTTTCTCTAAGCAATAACCAGAAAAACCCCCAATCACATAATAGAAAGAAAAATGAGAGGTAGCACAGAGTTTTTCAAAGAAACAGGAATATTTAACCATTACATAAATCAGTATTTTCTTTGGGAGGAGTCAAAGTATACATATAGCAAACAAGTGGAAAAATGGACCAAAAACCCAGTAAAAGACAGCAGGTTTGCTTTCCACCAGTTACATAGGTAGAACACTGCAGCTTGCATCCTGCTAATTAGTGGTGATGGACCTGAGGTATCCAATCTTTAAACGACGCATGAAGTGCTGAGGACTAGGAGTGTGTATGAAAGCACCTCCATTACAAAATACGCAGCTAACAAGAATTTTCTCCACCTTGAAATTGCCTCAGTGGACATTAAACAACAGTATTACAACGGCTGTTAATCAAAACCCCTTAAAAAAAAAAATCACTCTGTCATAAAACACCTTCTTGTGAACAAAAGTGCAATTCAAAGGTAGGAGAGAGTTTCCACAACAGAAGGAAATTAAGAGGAAAAGGAAATATCTGGACTGAGATCTGTGTTGCGCAACATCTTCTGGAGAAAGGGACAAAGGATGAGCTTTTGGTTTTCAAACAAAAGGGTATTTGAAGTTGATAAAACTACTTGGCCCAGTCCAAACTAGAGCTGACTGTGAAGACATCCAAAAGGACCTCCAAAAGGACACAGCATCACCAGTGCCTAATGGGATCAACAGGAAAAGATACTCTTAGATTTACAGAAGAGAAAAGATGTGTGGACAAAACATATGCAAGAGCTGAAAAAGTATTTTATTCCTTGGTTACATCATGTTAAAGACTAAATTAAGTAAAACGATCAGAAAGATATGTCAGAGAAGCACTTAATAAAAGCATCTCCGCGGTAAGCAAAAACCACCTTCTTAATAAGATAGTGCAAAATTTCCCATTTCGAGTTGAGAGTAATTTGTCCATTGCTTCCAAAATAATCTGAAAGGTTTTTAATACTTCCTATTCCTAACAGATATCAGAATAATTTGAAGATATTTTTATGCTTCAAAAAGAGAAATCATCTTTAAATGTTTAAAAAAGTCACGTAATATGGATGAAGAGGCCTGCGCCTGACTGACTTTAAATGTTCAAATTACTTGGCACTGTCACATAAGCACAATTATGGTTTTGCTTTCCGTTGTCAGCATTTCGTGCTTATTCCAGAACCACTAACCAAAGGGTCTGGAGATCTTCCTAAGAGCTTTTCAAAGAAACAGTGTTCTTTTCTCAGCCTATGTAAACGGCACTAAATAACTCCTATACATCATCTTTTCACAGCTTCCAGTTTTAGGTAACTTGGTCTTATCCAAAACATTTCACTCTAATTGAAGATACATGATAATGATAAAGTCGCATCATAAACCAGCTTTACAAAAGAAATAGAAGGGTTTTTTTTAAATCTCATCTGTTAAACAAAAAATATTTAATCTAGAAATGTGTAGGTATCAACAGTATCTAAATCATTGCTACAAAGTTACAGCATATTTCACATGCATCATCTTCTACAGACTGCAGGATGGATTAATTCAGCATGTGCTTTTTCTTTTTCTTTTTTTTTTTTTTTTTATTAAACTAATGATAAATGCAGCACTGTTATCATACCTGCAACATAAAACCCCTATTCACCAGCCAAGGAACACTCTGGATGGTAAGACGACCTTTAAATATCTTTCCTCTGGAAATACAATACAAAGCAAAAATTTCACAACATTAAATTGTGAAACGCCTCAGACATACCAATTTGAGAACACAATAAAGCCCAAATCTATTCTTTGTATGCTATGCTAACTCTTCCCCTACTTTAAAGTGTGTTTTTTTTCTTCAGTCACAGCTTAAAATTATCTCCCTGGAAAAACAACTTTTGTGTTTAATCTAAAGGAGTTTTTCCAAAATCTTCACTTTTCCCTGTAAAAGCTATTTTCAGATATAGCAGACAAGTCCTTAGTTTGGCTGTTACACAAGTCCATTGCTTGTGACAGAAATACAAGGAAGAAGAACTTATCGGCGTAATGTCCAATCAAAAAAAAAAAGAGAAGCCACCGTGAGGTTGTGGGTCCTGAAACACCCCCCTGCCACCAAGCCTGGCTCCTGCGGAGCTTTCAGACTCAACCTAAAATATGTTTGTCTTCTGCATTAGCCAAGAACAAAACAGAAAGTAAAAAAAAAAAAACAACCACAAAACCACCTTCATTACTCAAAATACTGGACAGCCTTGGCTAGTGGAGAATCTGAAACTCAGGTTGTGACGGTGCCACACCACCTCCTCTCCTGCCATCCGCTATCGGTCACTCCCCACCCACGGCGGCCACCGAGGGGAAATACCTGCTTCAGAAACACACACACGGAAACACAATTGCTTGTGCAAGGTAAGATGTAGTTGAAAAAGTGTTCTTAATATTTTTAATGATCAACATGAAACAATAAATCTTTGTGGAACAGAAAAGGAAAGAAGTACTTTTTTTTAAAATTGCCAATTTATATTTAAATCTTCAGGCTGTGCTGCAAGATTTGTTGTGTCCTTCCCCTGCACTTTTGCAGTGGACAGCTGGGGAAAACATACATCAGTTTTTACAATTTCAACACTACAAAGAACGGGGGGCGGGGGGGATAAAAATCAAAGGAATTACAGCAGTTGACTTAACTACACCATCGAGGAAAGAAAAGCCTCTTTGGAAATGTCCCTTCCAAACCTGCCACAAAACAAAAGCCTGGTTCAAATACCAACCTAGAGTTTGCAGAGTTTCAAAATCACAGTGTAATTTTCACCATTGTATACAACTTAAGGAAAACAAATTCATGCTGATATAATAGCAAGGTGCTTTACAATGGATTGCATTGTTTTCTGTATTACAGATCTTTAAATGGATATAGCCATCTCGGTGCAACAGGGTTTACATAAATTTGGACAGATGAAATAGGACAGATTTCGTGGAGACAGGGATGAAGACTGGAGCTGTACAGTCATGAAGAATAATTCAAAGACTCCACCGCACAGGCTTCACAAGTTCTAGAAACCACTTCTTGCAAAGGCCGACGTGGAAGACGCTCCCCACAAAGGTGCTGGAGAGAACGATGCCC
The DNA here is from genome assembly GCA_013398915.1 of Dromas ardeola. Classification (NCBI taxonomy): domain Eukaryota; kingdom Metazoa; phylum Chordata; class Aves; order Charadriiformes; family Dromadidae; genus Dromas; species Dromas ardeola. Next base: position 395,618 of record VYZM01011049.1, on the reverse strand, counting down.
GTGGGGTAACAAATGGCACATTAAATCAACACTGACATTGCACAACTGGCTCCTTTCGGCCAGCGCATGGTTTCTTACCACTGAAAAGAGCAGAGCTGGAAATTTTTCTTGGAAGTCAAAACAGTGGTACAAATTGCCTAATAACGCATGCAAGTGCTGTCAAAAAGCTGGAAGGAAGCAGCTCGTTCAGCTTCCCGCCGCACAGGGCACGCAGAGCCCACAGGAATCCTGAATTTTTCATCCCAAACAGGCTTCGTTCTCCAAGGTAGCAGCCTCTAACCACTGAGAGTAAAAGACCTTAGAAAGTCTCTCATTGGAAAAGGTTCATAAATCTTAGCATTACTCTTATAATTATGTAGTCACTGAGGTTCGTAAGGATGCTCAAGTATCTTCCTTGCAGAGGTCCCTACTGTTCTCTTTATCTGACTCTAGAAGAGAAGCAGACAAAACACCTAAGGGATCGTTACATTTCCTATCAGAAAAGAGGATTTTGCTTTGAGGGCAAGAGATAGCTGAAGCCGAAGCTTTTTTCTCCTATGCCATATTTTTCTTCATTCGTTGTATTTTCCATACTGCCAAACAGAAGCCACTAGTAATTACGACTTCAATTATTTCAGTCTTTAAAGGCAAATTACACCACTTACCCCAGTGGAGACATGTTTTTAAATAAAACATGAAAGTAACACAAATAAAAATGGACACAAATCTAATCAAGCAGGTCCTACTCTTAATAAAATTAAGAAAGAATAATCCCATCATCATAAAAACAAATAGGTTTGGCAAGATTTATAAATATGAATATTCTATAATATAGAGATCTTCACGTGTATACTTATTAAGATCTCCATCGATTTAAATAGCTGAAGTTAGTGCAGTGCCCGCTCTGGTTCCTATGCACAAAAACCAGCCCCCTCCATACTGACCCCCCCAATTAGCCTCCCCCAACGTATAGCTAAGGTCAAACATCAGTGGAAAAGGGCTAAAAGTGATAAATCTGTGGCATTAACTACTGCACTCCTTTTAATAGAATCCAGCATAAACTCAAACCAGCCTTGCGCTCAGCCTGAACCATTTATCTGAGACAAAAATGTCTTCTTGACAAAAAACAGATCTCCTTTAATAAAAGTACGGCAGACAGTATTATGCTCGGAGGGAATCCTGTTGCTCTTTTTATATTTATATATTAAAAGAATTCTTCTGTAATACACGTAGATATAAAAAAGTGAAGAGAATTGATGCCAAATATATGAGCATTAGAACATCAAATTAGCCTTTGTGAAAGCTGTTCTTATAAATAAGAGCACTGGTGCTAATGACCAGTGGAATTACGTATGTAGTTAAAGTTTTATTATCGAATATGCTTTATTCTTTCAGCTTCTTTTTGCTTTAGACCAAAGTTTCACAACAATTCTTGCCCCCGATAAGCATCTTTATTTGGTTCAATTGTTATCAACTCCTTACCAAATGAAAATGAACTTTTGAAACTGCAGCAGTCTGCAGGTTTTTTTCGGAAAATTCCTCTTTAATGCAATAAAAAGTTAATAGGGAACAGAAAAAAGCACCAATCACATTTTAAAACATAAAAAGATCAACATGTTATCTTATTTTGGTAAGTTATTTTTAAAGCATTTCCTCAAATATTTTCATGTGTTTTGGATGATCTGTGAAAGCAACACAATGATATCTCATCAATCACGTCGCTCTATCAAAAGCATTAAGAATCAAGTTTTGTATTTTTCAAATGACCACATATTTCTCTGTCAACTAAATGTTAGATGTTTAACAGATTTACATTCAGTCACAAAACTGGCGACTTTTGAGAAAGGTCATTATTGCAGACTACATGTGGGTGGCCTAGTTGATGAATTAATTAAGAATACAGAAACAAAGGTCGAAAGAAAATAATTTTTCTTTAAAACTCAGGCCACTAAAGTCTTGCACATTTCATTCCAATTACCGAAAAAGAGGACATCTGTACAGCTTTAGTTTTATCCATTTCAACTAATTAACAGATTCAAATAAATAGTCATTACATCTAACTGAAAAGTTTGCTAACACTTCATTAGAAGGAAGTTTAAACAAGCACACAACCTTGTTAACATATTTTGGTTTACCACAAAGTTACTTGGGCATCTCGATAATTATTTTTACTCCCTTCACGAATATATCATGACAGCCAACTTCAGGAATTCTACATCCTTTTGCATTTATTTAATTACTTCATAATTCAAATTTTCTTAAAGTGCCACCAATTTTGAAAGCAAGAGCCATCATATAAACGACTGCTCAGTGGGAGAATTTACTACAATATCTACATCATAAGGTTTATTAAAATATTTTCCCTACAGATTTAATCCTGCAAGATTACTTTAGAAGATTTCTTTGGTCTTTAATTGTATATTTTTCAGTGGTAAGCTGGCATTTCAACCTCTGCCATGGTAGCACACTACAGTTCATGAAATGCACTGAGTTCCATCTCACATTCTTTATACTGGATACCTTTGAAATGGCAGATATAATAAAAAAATTAGTGAAAACTTAAAGCTGTAGTTACTCTGTCTGGCTTACGTCCAAAACATGTTCCTTAATCATCTGAGTGGCAAATAAATCTGTATGTTCGTACACATACACAGAGCAGCTCACTCCATCTTTAAAACCTGTGTTGCTCTGCTCAAAGTACACGGACAAGCGCATGCATCATTACTTTGCAAGCCTTCATATAGATATATTTTTATATTAAAAAAAAACAAACCAACCCTGCTCCCCCACTGAAAAAAGTGTTATTGCTCCTTCAAAAGGACATGCTTGCTTGCCTTAGATTTACTGTCATCTTCTTGCACTTTCTTTCTCTTATTAGAACAGATTTCTTCCTTTTTTTACTATTATCTTAAAGATAGATTTTATTACTTGGAAATTGTTTTATTTCATTATAACACCCAAATTCTTAGGTAGGCTGTGCAGTAGATAGCAATCTTTCTTGGCCTGAAGGAGGTGAGGTGTTTCTTTTACATTTGGAGTCTGCTAATGATAAGAAAGTAACTCATTTCTGCTTCTGAAATGCCCCTCAGTTACTATTAGGCTGACAACCTCTGAAAACCACGCACGCACAGACAAATATATTTACGTTGCTAGAGAAATATGTGATGAAAGGGACGCAAGGCTTTCAAACTGCCAATTCAGCCCAGCCAACTCTTGATAGGCACCACTAATTCCTGGGGTTTCCCAGGCAGTTTAGAAGCCCGATGCTCGCGATGGGCACAGCTGGCCAGCAGCGTCCCCACCCAGCAGAACAGAAATTCTCCAAACCAGGCATCTTCATCGCCCAAGGAAGCAGGAATGCCACTAGGTGTTGCTTTGTGCCCACCCAGACCTCTTCATTCCCACCTGGAATCTGAAAATTAGGATGATAAACCACTAATTTTAGAAAATCCCTGCCACGCAGCATCAACACTGAGCCTACCCTGCGCGAGGCACTTGCTGTAGTGCTGTACAGCCACCGCTTCCTCGATTACCAACGCGTTGGTAATAATGTGGGTTGGATGACTACTATCTGCAAACCAATTTGCCTCAAAAGAGCAAAATAATTTCAGAAATGAATACCGTGAGAAAGAATCAACGTAGCTCAAACAACCACCCAGATTTCAAATCAGCACGATGCTGACCTACGAGTTTAGGTTGAAGAAGATGTGCAATCACATTTAGTTCAGTGAGGTTAACTCACATTGTTTAAAGGTGAGACCTGCTAAAATGCTGAAGCTTCAACCAATTATGCCATAAAATCTGGCCAGGACTCCCCAGCTCGCACAAAGCCATGCCGTCGAGACAGCACCGTTTCTCTCAGGACAGCTAAAATCAGAGCCGGCCCCAGCCAGGTGATCTGGCCGCAGAAAAACTTACATTTCCACCTGGCGATGGAAATCCAGCTGGAACGAGGGACAAAACTCAGTGGGGACTGTGAGCACACAAGACACCCCTGACGTTAGATGGTTCTTTGCTGGGGCAGCGTGGAGTGACAGTCTTTATTTAGACCACGCACAAAGTGTATTTATTTTTAAACAACTTGCTTTTTGCTAGGTGCGCATTTCCGAAAGAAAAGATTGTTAAAATCTTCTGTACCACGAAAATCTAACAACGCAAAAGAATGATTATTTTGTTTTCCCTGGAAAAAAATATAATGTCAATTCTGAAAGTGAGTCTCAGCGCTGAAAATAAATTATTAATTTGATAGCATTTTAAAACTTCAGATCACAAAAATATGAATGGAAGACACACAATTAGGATATCTAACTTCGAGCCTCGTTCCCTTGAGATTCAAGGCAAAAATTATTGTACTAGAACTGATGGCTTATTTATGTTACGGCAGCAGTATTTGGACAAGGCGAGCGTTATCATTTTTACAACTACTTTTCCATAGTGCCCTTTAGGCTTGATAGCTCCCTACTATTGTTAAGGTCAGAGGACAAGTTCATAAAACCTCTAAATCATACATAACAAGACTTAAAAACCTAAGATACATCATTTTTTTTCCCTAGGCCTACGCAGAAGAATCAAAGCAGAGACAATGACCATCAGAAATAATGACCACATTAAACAAGGCTTCATGAGAAATTTATGAAGCAAAATTTTTCTTTTCTTTTTTTTTTTCCTGGCAGTATATGAAGAGTCAAAAGACCTTTTTTTCCAGGAAACAAAAGCAAACCTACTTATTTTAAGATCTGACTCTGTAAGATCTTAAGTAGAATACATTCTTTTTTCCATTATCCTCTTTCGATTTTTCTTTTATTTTAATTTTGCAAAAAAAGGCCTATGATGTTATATGCACAATCCCCTCTCAATGTAACGTTACTTGGCTAAGTACTTCCAAAACTAATTGTAAGGAACAACCACAGCTCAACAGCATATTGGGATTTTTGTTTACTTTTTTGTTTTCAAGTAAAACATTTTATTTTCCACTCGGGTACAAAAAGAAAATACAAAAGAAAATAACTTGACTACTGATTTGTCATTAATACCTTACTAACTTACCTGCAAAAAGCACCATAAAGACAGGGGGAAACAAGAAAAAGTATTTTTTTTTTCTTTTTTAAATTCAATAAATGTGAGCATTAGGAAAAAAATTTTACAAAATAGTTATAGAATAATGAAGTGCATGGGGAGACCTGCATAAACACTGATTCCAGCACCAGACACTTAAAAATGAAATGACTGACAGAAACAAACAAAACCAACATGGATATCTTCTCTCATAAAGACAGGACAAAACACCAATTTAAAGTTGGTATGGTAATTGTATGGTTTTTTTAACAAATGATTTTGCCTTAGGCACTGTACTGTGTATTATTAGTAAAACAGTGCATCTGCCTCACAGAACAGCATCGTGCTTGATTACATTTTAGCTTTGAAATTTATGTAAAATTATAAGCTATTATATTTATTATCCAACTTCACTCGTTACCTTTTTTCTAAACTGAAATTCAACAACTCACCGTATTTCTAGACAAACACGTCTTCCAGCCACATTATATATTAATAAATATAATCAGACTACATATACATTTCAACTGATCAGCATAAATCAACGTCAATTATGAACAAGTGTTAGAGAGACAAAATGTGACACTTCACACTTGATGTTGTCAAAGTGTCACATAAATATGTTCTAAGGACAATATGTATTTTGGCTTAATTTCAGTCCCATATTGGACTTTATCACAGCTGTGTGTGCCTGTAAAAGTTTTTTGACCTAGCAAAAATCTCACCTATTTCTCATTTTCAAAAGCATAAAATACATTTTCCTGAGATTTTCGTGAGAATGAATGCACGTTCTGTTTCTGTGTAAACTGCATTACCTGCCCTTCCGCAACTGTCTCTGTATCAATGATAGTGATGATTCCAGGCACCAGAGGACTCCGACGAATGTTGCTATGAGCTAAAATTTCTTCTTCAGTTGCCCCTGAGGGCAGCGTCCCTGTCAGCTGCGTAACAACTTTCCCCACCATGGTAAGTCCAGTCTTTATCGTCTATAAAAAGAAAGATAACCAATAAATAGTGTTTAGGGCTGTTTTGGGGATCTGTCTTGAATTTTTTCTCAACACAATTAATATAACTAGGTTGCACACACCAGAAGCACACAAACCAAACGTTTTTATAAGTGACATGTAAGCGACGAAGGCTGTATGTAACAGAAATATCTTGAAAAAATTTAGCATCCTATCAATCTGAAGTATTTGCCTTTAGTTTGGAATTCAATGCTTCCAAAATGCTGGAATTTAATGCTTCCAAAAAATTTCTTGAAACAAGAAATATTTTCATGTTGTCTAAACGTTACAGTTTTTTCTTTAACTTTGTTATTTACTTATTCCCAGAGGTACAGAGCATGAATCACATGATGAAGCCACGACAGGTGTGCATGGAGGGCAGTGCCACATGCAGAAATGCTTACAGCCCATAGCCCTTAATGCTGAAACAGTTCTGTCTTCTGAACAAGCGCAAGAGACAAGGAATTTGGCCTTTGATAGACATGACAGACACATTCGTTAGTTTCTCGGCAATTATGCTTTTTGTAGCATTAAAACTGAATACGGGACTCAAAGCCAGCAAAATTAAAACTGCCATCCTCAAGGCACTCCGTACAGGACAGCTCTGTACAAAGTCCACACACATCCCATAAAAATAATGTGACTTTCCATAGTCCGCGTCTTTTCCAGACGTTGGTTTGAAAACATATTCTTTGCACCAGCTTTACTATCTGAAGAAGCTGAAGCCTTTTTTTGTGTTCTCTTATTTGAAGAAAGTGGGAGAGTGCACACAGTAGGAGAAATACAGGTTTAAAAAAACCCAAACAATCCAAACTACAACTTTACATACTTTCTCCTTGATTCAAGGACTGTGCCTTATTCGCCTATAAAGAATTGAGCAGATTTATTATGCAATATAAATAAGAAATAGCAAAAGAGATCCGAATGGAATGACACTATAACAAGCCAATTCTTAACTAAAAAGACAAGCTAAGCTGCCTGCTAAATTGAAAAGGAAAAAAAATGTACAGATCGCAGGCTGAAACCAAGAAGCAGCCACAAATCAATTGCAACTGCTTTGTTTAGTGCTAAAATCTCAAACTGCAGTGATTAGAAAACACATTAGTGTTCATCAATTAGCAGCCAAACGTTTGTTTTAATAATTCATAGGAAATGACTTACACAAAGTCTGTTAGTGTGTTGTCAGGAAAACCTCTGAAGGGCCAACAGAATTAGGCGCCACACTGTATTGATGGCAATATCCAGCCAGGAAGCCTGATTAACCTCTGAGATGCCTCAGCTGATGGACCTACTCCATTAATGCTAATGGAGATACTACCACTTAAAATCGAGCCATGCCTTTATCATAGGAATGTCTTTGGGGTTTAAAGTCTTTAGTAATATCCTGCCATTTGTTTCTTATTATTTCTTTTTATACTCAGATAGAACAAATGAGAATAAAACAAGTTTTAACAGTGGCAAACGCACAACACTGAAAAAGGTAACATAAAGCAGATAATGATATCCGAGGAATAGACCTAAAATAGACCCAATGCCATCACAAAACTGCTTTTCAACAGACACTTTCCTCACAAAAACTGACGAGGCAGTTTTCTGGCCAATAGTTAAAATCGTATAAAATGCACTGGTAGTTCACACGGCAGGAAAGAGAAATCAGTACAGAAGTACTAGATGGGAAAATACCTATGCAAGATAAAAGACCGAGAACTACAATTGAGCTATTTTAGAAAATATCTTCAATATTCTATCTAGAGAAACTGCACGACAAAGTGCCAAGTATAAATTTATAGCTCTCTAGAAAAAAAATTAACATGCTTATCTAGTAAAATGAATTACCGCTACATGTTCGAGCAGAGTGTGACTGCAGGACGACCGAGCAGTAATAGGTGTACAAAGATGTGGCCGAGGCCATTAGCTCAGAAATATCAGTACAAAACCATTACGGCACTTACTTCTTTGTGCTATGTGTATATTTGCAAAAACTTCTCTGGTAATCTTTAACCTTTCCCATGCCATATCAGCTGTCCCCTCTATCCATTAGAGCTAATGACCTTGCTCTCACATAAGCTGTTAGTACTCATTAAGAAGTTATCAGGTAACAAGAGAAAACAGATGCAGCCTTTGCTAAATCACTTTACCACTATAGGATTAAAAGATATGGAGAAAGAATCAACTAAAGAAGTTACGAGGTGAGAAGAACTTGCTTTATAATTTGATGCTAGACATTCGACAGACCAAATACATTTTAAATGAAATGGGTTAAAGTTTGCACTGTCCCAGTTCCTTTGTCATTGATGTCCGCTGCCAGTGCACACTCAGTGCAGTTTTCTTCTAAATAAAATTAAAATACTTGATCCGATTCCTTTTGTAAGCAATGATGCACATTGCGCAAACACAGAAATTATCTGTATGCTCACATGTACCCTACTTAAAAACAAGACTGTTCACATTCATTCAAATATAAAGAAATGCATATTTTTAATTAAAATAAATGTATGCACTCATACCTCATTTAATTGAAAAATAAGTACAACTTTAATTAGATGAGAAAATTAAAATGCATCATTCGGTGCCTGTTAGGCTGTTTTGTTCCAACAAAGGTCTCACATCCTTTTAGTGACAAAACAATATATTGCTCCTGTTTCTCATAATAAATACATTTTACATGATTTATTTGTTCAGAAATTAAAAATCTACAGAAAACAGAAAGAGATATCAAGAAGATATGCCTTGGTAATCAAGAATATGAAAGCCTCACGGTTAGTTTGAACAAAATGTACAATCAATTATAGATTCAAGTTCAAACTACATTGTTTGTTGAAACGCTCGTGTTCCACAAAGGCGTTTCCCTTTCCTGCTCTTGCCCAAATTCTGAGAAGAGGTAGAGGAGGAAAGAAAAGCTAGTAGGAAATCCACCTTACCCAGCGTGGCCAGTTTGACCATTAGGAATACACTGTGATGGGGAAGCTTTGCACCAGCACCCCTTGAGCAGAGTGAGTTGAACTCACCCAGGGATATGTTGGGACAGAACCTCTCCTCAACAAGACATACAAAAAAAACACATGCATGGAGACATAAGGATTTCTTCTCCTATGTCCCCTTCTTTGCTGCATTCAAAATGGAAAATACAGGTAACTGTAACAAGCAACTTCACATTTGGATGCCTATCTCAAACCAAGCACCTGAATATTCTCCTACCACCAGCACTGGGGTTTATTCTGAAAGATACTCTATGTCCATTCTACTCTGTTTGTTCAATTGGAGTGAAAAGATTCTTTATCTCATAAGGAATAACATTTTAATTTTTCCAAACGCATCAGTTTTTATCTTTGCTAAACATGAACCTAAATTGAAATCTTAACACATTTTCTATTTCCAGAAATTTTCTGCTTGGCCAAGTTACTGAAATTATCAGAGCTTTTTAGACCATGAACAGACAGAAAGCCATCAAACAAACGTGTGAAAAAGAAAATAAGAGATTGAGCTGGAAACAAATGCATGTGTTTTTTCCAGCAACAGCAGAAAGCAACGCTCTTGCAAGATGCATCTAAGGAGAAACAGGGAAAAGTTCAATGTCCAAAATAAAATCCTTCTAGAAATAATAAAATCAAGTGGGAAGATGATGTAAAGGAATTCTTCATAATGTTACCAGAATAACAAGAGTTTCGGCACCAGTAAGCAACGTGCCTCAAGATGACCGTGGTTTTGACCTCGGTATTCTCAGCTTCTGACTCCAAAGTTATTTGATGAAGGAGGAAATTTATTTGTTTCACCAAGTACAGCACACAGCAGTACATCGCACTGAGGACAAACCCACCGCTCACTACCAGGACATTCAAAAATCATTTCTCAAAGGGAATATCATTGAAGTAAATATTCTGTACTGCCATTGAGAGCTTCTACAGGGGATCTGAAAGGTAATTCTCAAAATTGACCCTGTGGAGATTACTCTTTGCTCTCAGCTTTATCTTCCTCCTTTATATGAAGGTTCTTTCACTTCCTTCAATAAGAAATTGGAACCCCAACAGAGAAAAGGCTGTAACCCAAGATAATCTGACAAAACAAGAACTTTTATGGAACCGCTTCTGAACTGAGAAGCAGCAGTGCAGGGAACAGAAAAGGACATCCACTTTCAAAAAAGCTAATACCTCTGCTGATCAAAGGAAATGGATTACAAACCATTGCAGGTTGGTAAGATATAACAGCAGTAGGGGTTTATAAATGAAGACTTACTTAAGCAAGGAGTAAAGTTTATGGTGAGGTAACAAGATGGACATAGCAACAGATACTCAGTATGTTTTTGCCAACAAGTCGTCAGCATTTCCGTTATCGGAGATTAAAACTTGCTAGACAGTAAGCCAAGATGCAATGAAATCGGGAATAAATTAAACATTTCAAATTTAGTGTTGCTCACTCAGACATAAATAACAAATTAATACAGTAAGACTGAGATATACTCAGGAACCAAATCATGCAAACATTCAAAACTATATTAGTATTAATCTTGTCTATTACAGTGACATTAACAGCCAGCTGAAAGCAAAAGCCACGCGCTAGGCAAAACACAGCGTAGCACAGAGATTGTGCCTTTAGGATTATCGGTTTTCCTAACCTTCACTATTACTCTCAATCTGTAGAGAGGCTAACAGTCTTTCCTTTCCTACCATAATAAACACATCTTCAGTGGCTATTCACACGATGCGACATCACTACTGCAGTGTTTGCATACGTTCAGCTTAACGTGGGAATTCCTGGATTCTGGCCCTTGGCTAGCACTGCTCAGGAGGTAAGGTCATCATCTTGGTTGTTACTGGCTTTAAAAACTAGTTATCCATGCTCTTTGGGGGCAAGAGCAATAAAAGATGTCCTCCTTTTTTAGATTTTTTTTAGCGTGTTGAAAAAAATTACGGAGAATAGTGCTTAGTCTTCAATGCCTACTGGAATGCTTTGACAATCATTATATGATTTCAGAAAGCTTTGGCCTGTTCTTCTCCAGTCATGACTCAGCTTGGCTTTGGCAGTACAGTGATCCGTTTGTAAGACTTTTACCACATCTGATGATAGCTGTGGCTGATCACGCTAAGCCACTTGGTTTTTCAAACTTATCTGTGTTATAAAAACCACGCTAATGATGCTGAGATTGAATGAGTATTGGGAGATTTTCACCCTTTTTTTTTTTTTTTGCTGATGGTGAAAGTATGCAGAGATACAGCAAATTTCAGATGTCTCCAGAAGGACAGCAATTCAAGTTCTCCTCAACCATGTAAAAAACTGTGATTTTTCTCCTGCTGCACCCACAGCGAGACTGTGTCCAAAGCTGTGCTGATGGAATATGTTTTTATGTTTTGTTTTCACATGAGATGGCATGCCCTGTGTCTCTCTTTGTGGGTTCTTGTAACTGTTGTTTTCTTCAGTGACGCTGAGCTTTCTGCCCTGTGCTGTCATTTAATTCCTATTATTAGATTTGTTTTGTTGTGCATATCAGAAATGAAAAGGCTAGCGGTTCCAATGAAAGCTTGTAATCAGCACGAAGTTTGCCAGACAATGCCAAAACTCACTTTATGTGTGTGTGTGTGTGTGTGTGTGTGTGTGTGTGAGAGAGAGAGAGAGAGAGAAAAAGAAATTACTTGGCAAAATGCTGCAGGCAAGTCCTCAAGGAAAGGAGCCGGGTTGAGGGGGGAATAGTAAAACAACAGCTCTGCATACTCTTTGGCTCGTTTAAGATTTTTCCAAGCCATGGTCTTCTTTTGATACTATGAAAACCCAGACATTTCTCTGAGAACAGAGGGATATTATAATGTCATCTGAACTAAGAAAACTAGGCAATGGACCTATATGTAAACAGTCATTAATAAGCTCTAACCTTCAAAGAAAACTGCCAGGTAATTAAGTAGCTCCAGTACTGTGCTGTCATCCTTCAGAGAGATTAAAACACGTAACGCTAGCGTGACTGAGCCCAAAGGCACCAAGCACTTGTAAAGTCAGTTTTCATGATACTAAAAGACTAATAATTCACAATGTTGATTTTTAATCGTGTAAACTTCTAATGTTATGAACAGCCATTATACAAATCCTTTTTACTATGATTTTCCTATAAGAGGGATCACTAATGTGAATAGCTGGTTGTAATAAATAAAATTAAAAAAAAAAAATCAGTTTGGAAGGACAGGAATACCTTGTGGAAAAACAACGGCTACCCAGAGATTTGCAGGAGCAGGACGACATAGATGGTGCTAATGCTAGCATGTTTCATACTGTGTTCTGCTCGTTTGTGAATGCAAGGGGGGGCGATGACACACAGTACAATTCAGCAGGGAAACCTAATAATTATCTTACATGATAACCTCTCCCGGCAGCAGATGATGTACTCACTTTGGCAGCACTAATGACTGTGGCAGTGTAAGACTGAATGTTGTCTCCACAGGCTCCACCACGGGATTGATGGCATCGGATCAGCTACAAGAAGAAAGACAGCAACCAAGTAACTACTATTAAACTACACAAACCCATAACCCATTACCATAGCTCTTATTTATCATGTACAGTGGTGTGTTTTTCCCTACAAATAGCAAAAAGCCCTGCTGAGACACTTAACCCCTTTTTATAATCTTCTGGGTGCCACCCAGACTGTCGCGTACTCAACTCCAGTTTTCAATTACAAGATGAGTAGTCACTAAGAATTCATAAACTTTGAAATGGTGGGATTTTTGGTCTGGCAGCAATACAACAAATAAATTTAAATAAATATAATCAAAAGCTTTAGCCATGTATATGTAACATTAAATATCTGACATTCTAAGAATCCGAGTGTGGCTTTCCCCTCCTTTTTATGACTAGCAAGCAAAGAAATGACAAAGGAAAAGAGCTACTTTAAACTTTACGTTTAATAGATTAAAGGAATGTACACGGGGTTTACTCTGTATTGCCTTCCTTCAAAATAAATACATCAAAACAGGATTCTTCTACCTACCATCAACCTACAGAAGCATTTTTTGCGTTTGAACCCCGATTAACAATACAATATGTGCTTCTGACTAAATAAAACTGCAAAAAACTATAGAAATTTGTTGCTCGTACACAGAACATGTTGCCTGTTTAACTGTTTTAGCTAAAAGAAAATTAAAAATCACTGTAAGATGTGTTTGTTTCTACAGGCTTTCCTTTACCTGCTTAAGTGTCTAAATAAAATTAGCTAAACTTGGGAGAAAGGGGAAGTCCACAGTGAATATACCTGGGAACACACAAGCCATTTAAATTCCTTTTGTGATACAATTCTTTTGCTGATCAGTGGGTTACATTTTTGGCAGTAGTACTTTTAATATCCCAGGCTGAGCGGTTAAGTTTTACAAAACCACGCAGGCGTGGCATTAGAGGAAAGGCAGGCCTGAAAAAGGACAGAAGTCAGTTCTGCTTGAAAAGGTGTAGCAAATAATACATCTCTAAAGTCTGCCCCTCTGATAATTTCTGGTTCAGCTCTAGAAACAGCTATTCCAGTCACAGGTGGAAGAGAGAAAAAACATCTGCTTTGAAATAAAAATACGGCATTAGAACCTGAATTTACAGTTTTCAAACACTTCAAGCTTTAAATACACAACCACTCCTCCTGCCTAGGGCTGGGTAAGAACAGTGATAATTGTTTTCCTTGGGATCTATTTTCTTCTTTTGCCTCTAGAAAGAAGAAAAATTAATTCAACATTTTCTTTTTTCTTCCCTGGAGCCTAACAGTTTCAGCAGATGTCAAAAAGTGGTCATTTTAATGCTATTTCCTAATTTACAAAGTGCATTCCTACGTTGTTTCACACAAACTCACCGGCTCTGTCCAGACTCAGTTTCCCCAAACAGAGTTTAGGAATCCTCACCCGCCTGCCTTTCAGAGGTGTCTACAATTTTATGCTTTAAACTTCGTAAATGCAAAATGGGTTGATTACTGAGTGACCTCGCTGAAAACAAACGTTGATAGCTGTCTTCTCTGCCTATGCTACTGACGTATTTATACCCCCGCGTTCATGAGCTTAAATCAACGGTGCAGAGCAAAGATATGAGATTTCTGAATCCAAAGCACAACTACTCTGGGTCAAAGATTAGGTCTCTCATCATTATGCAAGTCCTCTTACAGATCACTTTTTTTACATACCCTTTTTCTGAGACTTGTTCTTTTCTTTCCCCCCTCCATATATACAAAAGCTAGAATGACATCTAGAAACAAACAGCAGTTATTTTTTGAAATTAAACCTTTCCTTACCTTATTTTCTGCATAAGCAAGCCAACGACTTCCAAGAGCAATAGGATTCATGTTTGGCCCTGGACAAGGATAGCAGCCTGAAAAGTTTTAAAAGGCAACATTAAGAAATATCTTAACGACTTCTCACAAAGAATTTTATTTATTGCCAAGAAAACAAAAAGTCTAAACAAAAACCTTTCAATTGCTAAAATCACTCGGTAAATGCTTGCATTTTTGTTCCTAAAGATAAGACTGTGGTCAGATGAGCTATTTTGAACAGTTAATTATGTGTAAATACTCATTTCTCCTGATGTTTGCATATTTTTAATGCCATTTTGATACAGTGGGGTGAGGGGGATATTTAAAAGTTTTACTGGATTGGTTCTGTATCTTCATATTTTAATTAGTTTTACTTGACTGATGTCTTTCTCTTGGTCAACAGTTTTAGCTTCACCCTCTTATGGATTTTTGTTGTATGAGAGGGTGTATTGTGCTTTTGGTTTTGTTTTTAGCAATTCTATATACAAGCTCTTAGCCTCTCAAATACTTGTGCACACACGTAACTTTACACAGTGAGTGAATTTGTAACTCCTTTAAAATCAGTAGCAAGTTTTCCATTGTTCACCTGTTTTTCATTACCTTTATATTATCACTAAAAATAAATACTTACACATGCTTAAAGAATTATAAAATAGAGAACTATTTCTGAGGATTAAAAGGTGAAAATATCTATAATAGAAAGCCATTGACAATAGCTGTGAACGAAAATATGGCAAGGCTTAAAATGAATCAGGCCCACGTTAAACGCAGTTTAATATATTAAGTCTGAGTTAAAAACCAAAAAACCAAATCAAAACAAAAAATCCCTCTCCAAAAGAACAACCAAGAATATCACACTCTTAACTACTAAAATTAAAAATACAGCATTTTAAATTATTGAAAACAATTAGATAATGGTTAAACATAAATGAAAAGCTTAAGTAATCCAGAATTAAGAGTAGCACTGTGACCCTCATCCTAATCGCTATTACTGTCCTGTTTCCCCTCCTTTGTTTTTTGTCATTTTAGATTAAGCTCTTTAGAGCGGCCGGCTGTTCTTTCTACATCACCACGTAACCCGTGCCTGTATTTCGCGCTCCAACCCTGCTGATGTCTCTGAACTTCAGTGTTGCAGCCCTGATGCCGTGGGCGCCAGCGCTGCCTGGTTCCAGCAGGCTGCTTTGGGTGGGAGCCTCGGTCACGGCAAGAGCCTGAAAGTTCAGATACTGCACTCCCAGGGATGCAGGCACAAGACTGGTTACTGGTTTGGGCCCTGATAACAAGATTTGAGCTTGAGCATTCAAATTTAAGCCAGTAAACTAATGCCTTCAGCCACATGCATAACGTGATTTACCAGACCTAAATCCGCTCTGGTACGCTAAAACATATATATAAAAAAGAAATATTGCACAAGGGGGGAGAGAACGAGGGGAAGGAGGGGACTATCAAGCAAATGGTTAATCTCTGTTTTCATCAGTTCTTAGGCTAATACAGAAAATTTAGTAATTCATATTCTCTCACTGGTTGGCCAAGAAACAAAACATTTAAAAACTTATAGACATGTGTGTCTGATTTAAAGGAGCCCTGGTTCGCTGATCCTGTATCACAAGCATAAGGAGCACTGAGATCAGGAAAACAGCATTTTAGAAGAACACATATAACCAACAACTGCAATTTATTGCACAAAATCCTACACTGCATTCTGAGAAGAAACATATATATAAAAAAAATACAGCTAGCTAAGCTTCTGTTTCCCCAGACTCTCTTGTGTCTCAATACTCTTGATACTGAGATGCCAACCAGAGTGAGCAAAAGCAAACCTATTCGCCGCCTTCTTTTAGCAACTATCAGGGTCTTTCCATGTCCAGAACATTTACTGAGGACAAGAGGCTTTTAAGTTAAGCAGCATTATTTTCAATGCCTGCAAAATGACGATAAAGGGTGTTAACTATAGCACGTAGGCGTGAGCTTAAACTGACATTTGACAACACTTCAGGACACGTGTGATGGCATTTTGTTGGGCACGTGCAGAAACGGCTGCTACACCGTTCATCCCTCTAAGATAAACAGCTCCTTACTTCATTTTTTAGAGAAGAGCAGTGAGACTATTGCAAAATTCGAAAGATCACAGCAAGCTATTTCAAAGGTCATAAAGCAATGGAAGGAGAAAAGCAGCAATTCATCCAATTAAATCCATCTCAGGCCAGGAAAGCAAAACCAAGTGAATATTTTGTAAGGCCTTATCGCTGCCTTGATCTCAGGAAGGAAAACGAATTCTGAAGAGATGATGGCCACAATTGTTATTGCATTCCAGAAGTGCATAAAATGTGGGTAGCCAGAGCCTCTTAAGGAACAAAGCAAGCAAAAAAAGGTTGTAAATACAACCTTAGGTTGTAAATACAAATGTGTTCTTCCGATGACAATTATAGATCAGGATCAGTAAGGTTTTAGTGCTGACTTCTGCTTCGGCAATTCTTATCTGGGTCAGTAAAGACATTCAGGTCCCCCAAACTTTATTTATTTTTCTTCCCTTTTATGTATAAAATATAGCATTAGAAGCTGTCAGCTGATAGCCCTCATCATGCACATCTCTCCAGTGACTTCAGAATCAGTCGCTCGCGTTTCCCAAACTCTGCAAGCACCTCGGAACACCCTCGCGGCAGAAACCCAAAGGAGGAGCAGCCAACAGATGCACGGCAACGGCAAAACCCAAGCAATTCAACAACGCCTAACAAAAAGAAACGTCTTGCTCAGAAAGGGACCTGTTCTCAATTACTGAAGTGAACTGAAGTAAATGAAGAACTGCAAAAACCACTATTCTTCAAATAAAAAATTAATCAAATAATAAAAAAGTTATCTCAGAAAAACCTGCAACTGTCTTCAAGCCCGCTGTAGGTAGACTGTTCCATGAACTGGACGCAGTCAGACACAGCTCCACACACAAATCAGCCAATTCTAATAATAACCTCTGCAGAGGTCAACAATTCAACTCGGTACTAAACTCTGCTCTCCGATACGAAAAATAGCGTAAAAAAAAAAAGAGCTATTTCCTCCCTTTCTTTTCTTTGCAAGTCTCTGCATTTTGGAAACTTGCAGCAGTACAAGGATAAACAAAGGGTTATACTTTATGGGAAGGAAAAGCAAATTGTTTTTCTGCTTTCCAAAAAAACAGCTGGAGTCAGCAGAACATCATCTACTGGGCAAATGAAGAGACAGACACAGCGTGACCTATCAAGCTCGGCCATCCAGTCGTTACCAGCCTAACTCTCTTAAAGATTAACTTCTATTTCTACTAAACTTCAAAACAACTGAGGAAAAATCCATTCTAAGCAACAACAGCAGCAATTTTAGCATGTTTACAATAGGAATGAACATAATGAGAATGCAGAACTAACTGTCAAGAAGACCAAAGTTTCCAAGTTTTAATGACAGTATGGAGAGGTCATCCAAGAAAAGATCACTCAGGGAAAGTCGTTCCAAAAGTACAGCAAATCAAGCAAGGACTAAAAACATCTGATCTTAGAATAAGCTTTACTGGGACTATCACCCACAAAAATAGAGGTGAAAACCTACTGGAAACTATTTTAAATGTTTTTAAGTACGCAGTTACTCTCTCCCTCTGTGCTTATAATGACACACAGAGGAAATGGACGACTTTAAAGCTGTGAAAAAGCAAAAGGAGAAAAATACTATTCTGAAAGTCTGAATCAAAGAGCAAGTTTTCCTGCGAACTTGCAGAAGTTGTGCGCCCAAGAGCTCCAACGCGTGCTGGCCCAAGCAGCGCTGATGAATAAGAAGGGGCTCCAGGCTCCCTCCAAGCAGGGACTTGGCCAACAGCCCAGGGTTTCACGGGCACCACCCTCGGACCTCACATTCCGTGCCTCGCTTTTCCCATTTCCAAGATGTGAGTTTTACCTACATCGAAATGGAACCACAGGCAAATTCTTTAGCATTACAATTGCTTAGTTTCTTCCCGTCTTTTTTCTTTTTCTTTTTTTTTAAATAACTGAGTTACAAAACTATAATCTGAAATAAGCATGCAGTTTGTGATTATTTGGATTCAAAGATGGTTTTAGCATTCTCGCTGCCATGCTGACTTCATATATTTGGTTTCACTGAGAGTACAGGAATCCTAGAAGTTCCTTCAAGTTCTCCAAAGCGCTATACAAGTGTTTGCTTAATGAGTGAGCAAAGAGAAGGCATGTTTATTTTACATTATTTTTCAATCACTTTTATGAAAATCTCTACCACCCTTCAGAGATTCATATCCATATGCCCATAATAAATGAAATCACCTCCTTTCCTCATTCTGAAAACTCACACCAGTATGCACTTCTCTGACTCTGGATCTTTCCATTGAGCTATGCTCCCACAGAAAAACAGGACTCCAGTCCTTTCCTTAAATTGTTTTTAAAAAGCTCATCCTCCAGCTTCAGTAATGGCAGCGTGAATACAGAGACAGCAGCCAACAAGAGAAAAGCAACACATTCCTCTCCTCCCACTTTGCTTTTAAACAAACAGCACATTGGGAAAATACTGTTAAGAAGAACAGGGCCATTAAAAGTCATGTCAGCTATAACAGAGATTAAGCCAATAAATCACAAAACAGGCCACTATGAAAACTTGAACCAATTGTATTGGGACAGCTCTTCATCAAGCTCCCCAGCTTTTTCATGAGAAAAAGAGCTTAAAAAAAAGATACACGTGTGTATATACATAAACTCAAAAAGCCCAAACCATGGAAGAAATGGCATCTCTTTCAAGTATGATGGGACATCATACTCGAGATATGCCTTTGGGACAGGATACAGCCAGCAAACACAAGGAACGCTGGTCAAGGCTGGAGATCACAGAATCATGGACTGGTTAGAGTTGGAAGGGACCTTACCGATCCCCAGGGCTAACCTGCACCCTGAGGCAAAACTCAGTGAAACCTTCCTGAGAAGGCAGATTAGTGGATAAACAAAGATTTTTGTGTTTCAGTGTGTGAAGAGGTCCATTAAAAATGACACATCTTCGGTGTATAGTGTTTTTAAACAGTTTTCTAAGCAAATTCCAAAATGTGTAAACCTTTTCAACCAAAATTATTTGCCTTTAATCATTCGAGGTATTTGCCAGATATCCCTTTAAAAATCTGTGAAACAGTGATATTGTGTATTTTTAAATAAATAGCTCCAATAAAGCTATGCTACTTTTCAGACACTGGATGTAGCTTATAATCAATTAATCATTTTTTAGGTCTTATGAAATATACAGCACTCTATGGTAATGAAATTACAAAACTACATTCTTAAGTCTTGCAATCCAAAGCAGCCAGAAAACAGATCCATGGCAGAGAGCACAAAAAGGGAATATACAATAAATAACGGGTAGAGTGATACCGTTGTTGCAAAAGCTTTGTTTATTCCAAGAAAAACAAACCATAAAAGTTGTTTTATCTAATATTTTTTGTTTGTTTGGGGTTTTTTTAAGCATCACCAAGCAAACCAAATTTATTTGTTTATAAACTGTATAAAGTAATATTGTTTATAAATTCCTCTGGGTTCCTTCTAGATGAAAGGCTCTATGTAAATGTTATTACTCTCACACTGTCACATACTTTCCAAAACTCTTCTATTGTTCTTGTACTTCCTTCTGTTTAAGTATCACCCATAAAAACTGAGCAAAAGAGCAAACCAGGAGGATGCACCCTACTGTGAAATCACGGCTTGCCATCCAGGGCCCTTTTCTTTTAAACCAGAGAGGCGTTATCACTACTAACACACTAAAAAAAAACCCCTAGAAATAAAGTGAAAAAGTAAAGCCACAAACACTACATACACAGTCATCATCCCCCCCATGAAGGACAATATTCATAACACACGTCACATTCACAACAGCCCTGCAGTGAGTTGCATTTGTGCTATCCCGGATCGGAAAAAAGGTAATTCCCTCACACAAGCTTGGGGCAGGACCACAGATTTACTTTTTTATTATAATTATAGTTATCATCATCATCATTATTATTGTTGTTGCTATTATTATTATTACTACTACTATTATTATTTTATTATCACTACAGAGACCTCCTTTCCCTGTCAATTTTATCATGGCAATTTTAAGTATTTTGCTCTTACTTTATAGGTCTAAGACCAATACCAGAGCTATAAATATCTGTGGCCTTTAATGTTCATTAGGCTTGGCTGTTTATTTTAGCACAAATTTGACTGATTTCAGGACAAACTATGTTTTACTCTCAGGTTTACTTTCTTTTTTTGTTCAGAGAATTGGACAGTGATAAACAATAATGTTACTATAGAGGTTGTTGTTCCTGTACAGGACAATGTGAGTGAGATGGCTTTGGTTTGGCCTTTCACATTAAGGATTTGGGTGCTTTAGATAAAAATAACTTACGTAGAAACAAACAGCACTTCCTCTTCTATATATAATTTTTAAAACTGTCAAACCCAGGAGATATGCTAGATATACATCTTGGGTACCAATGCCTTGTTTCTGTCTTTATGCACTTTTTCTGTTGTATTTACACTTTCCTGCACTGTAGCAAAACACCCTGTAAGCAATGAAGACATTCATTTCCATAAATCTACCACGTCGCCCTTTTCAAAAAGTAATTTAACATTATCCTGCAATAGTTATACACCGATTCCCACATTCAGGAAAAAACCCTCTTATAAACAATGTTGTTAAAAAGTAAAAGCAAGATCAAATCAGCATTTCTCAGGGAAGGCAGTTACAAATTACACCAAGGGGTGTGTGTTTGTGTATATGTGTGTGTGCATATAAAAATAAAAGCAATTCACAGGAAGATACTTGGCTTCTCTTCCCTGATCAAGAAAATATTGAGAATCAGAAGGTCGCTTCCCACCTGCCTTAAGGACTTTTGATCTAAAGTGAAGTCTCCCTCCGCAGACAGAGGAATCCTATCAATGATTACACCAAGCGGGATCTGCAGGATAAATGCCACCGGCTGATCACAGCTGAGAAGGGAAATGTACATTCTTCCAGAACTTCTGTTCGTAACTCTTCAGGCATTAAACCTTTTCATAAGACATCCAGTGTTTTTACTTCAAAGCAAAGAGATCAAACTGCTCCCTGTGTGCTGATCAGGGAGAAGGAATTTAACAAAGCTAACAAAAACGTACAAAAAAAGCCTAGATGATTTCCAGATCAGGCCCGTGACAGACTGGAACAACCCTATTATATCTTGCATGTGAATATCACTGAAAATAGGAATACCACATCCAAATTGCAGATTAGAGTGTCAAGCATCATTTGGGGTTTGTTTGGTTTTTTTTTCTTATTTTGAGGGGTGCAGGTGGGGTGCATTCAAACATATACTGAATAATTTTTGGCTTGCGGTTAGGCAAGTCTTTTGAGACTTTATATACAATAAAGTACTCTGACTAAAATCTGGAAAATTACCTCTTAAGGCCCTAGCTGCACAGCATCAATAGAAATGTGGTGCCAGCTAATGGCTGCAATAACTGTCTTCATCCCTGGAGAATAATGGATGGAGAATATATCAATATAGGGAGTGGAAGGGCCAGAGAAACTGAGCAGGCACTAGTTATCGGACTCAAAGATGATGCCACATGCATGATGTTATCTGTGATAATCTTTACTTAGGGCCCAGGGGGTGGGAAGGATATTCTTTACAGAGGAGAAAGTATCCATCAGGCTATATTCATAATCGTCAATGTTCCACTAAGTAAGCATTTTTGGAGAAGGGTTGAGGGAACACTGATGTAATAGAAATCAATGAAATTCAGCTTTTCTGCATCTATTGTTTAGAGCAAAGTAGGGAGGGGGGGAAAGCCTGCACATCACTTCCGTTTCTGATCCTTCAATCATATGCAGAATTCAGAAAAAGGCTCTGAAGGAAATCTTTAGTGGACCACAATAAAACTCTTAACTACTCAAAAATCTATTTAAAATCCACACCTTGACATTCACAACTACCAAAGGAAACACATTCCTATTATAAGCATCAAATGAATTTTTTTAAGTTTGGTCACGTGAGCACTTATAACAGTGCAGGATGCGAAATTACTCTTTGGCTTTATTATCCCCTTGATGCAAGTCCTTTCTTAACGAAATGGAGTTAGCTCCAAGAATAAGCACAGTAGAGAACGGAATGCCGTATGAAAGTTACTGCTCTGAGTTCTTTGCAGACTGATGCTATGTCTTTCCTTAGCAGACATTTACAAGTAAGAATACCACACAGGGTTGATTATAGGATATCCTGGTAATTTTTCTACAATATCTACAGTATGTTTTCCCTTCAAGTTTAAGCACCTGTCTTAAATTCAACCACCAAGACTGGAGCACCTGTAC
The DNA here is from genome assembly GCA_013398915.1 of Dromas ardeola. NCBI lineage: Eukaryota > Metazoa > Chordata > Aves > Charadriiformes > Dromadidae > Dromas > Dromas ardeola. The sequence goes on along the minus strand of VYZM01011049.1, from coordinate 372,986 downwards.
ACTGAGGTTTTTTTGTTACAAAAGGCACAAATAAAATGTGCTGGCTCTCTGCCATTCAAGTCAAATGATCACATTTCCATCTAATCACATGCGGGGGTGGGGGGGAAGATTAGTACTATGTCAAATTTGCTCAAGAAAAATCAGGAAATGCAGGAGTTAAACATTCCAACAGCAGCATGAACTTGACCATGTTCTACATCCTGAATATTTTATGGTATATTTATTACAACAATATATTAAGCTACACATTCAACCACAAAAACAAAAACAGAAAGACAAATACCACTCATGTGCAACACAGCTGCATTAGCATCGCTGAGGAACACCGAACTTCAGAATTCCTGACACTGTTTTTATTGTACATTCTGCATTTAATTTCTATGTATAAATAGTCAACAAAACAGACAAGAGCTTCTGCTTAATTACGTTTGCTTTGTAGCTGTCTCAGTGAGGTTCTAAGGCTCCCATGCCACTTAGCTGATATGGATGGAAGATGCGATTTCCACATCATCACCAAATCTTCTTGAAAATAAAAATACTTTACTTTTCGACATAGTGGTTCACACAGTAACAGAAATGTCTTCAAAGAGCTAGTGATCCTCATTTAATATTTTTGACCTTTTATGCCATCGCTTCTGACCAAAAGCCGTCAGATAACACAGCTGAGAATCTTCATGAAGAAGAATTCTCTGGGCAGCCAGTGACATTCTTACAGCCACCGTCCGGCGGAGGTGCGTGGGGACGGAGCCAGACGGGACACCGGCTGCCTGTCCCGCAGAGCAGGGATGCTGCAGTCATGCAAACGGAGGCCTGTAAGACCTTTTGCTGAGCTTCCTTTTCAGGGATTTCTACTTTTCCAATTTAAACTGACACTGCCCCTTTCTAAAAAAAAAAAAAAAAAAAAAAAAGGCAGCAAAAGAGCCCCATTGCTGGCCAGCTGGCTGACTATCAAAAATCTCTGCAGCTAACTAGGTAGCTCATTTACCTCAAATTTCAAACACATTAGAGTAACTTAAACCTTTAAAGATACACTCTACCGTCGAAGAGATTTCAGCACATATGAAATCTGAAAGCTTAGACAAAAGCTTTACTGCAGCCTTCAACATGCCAGAGCACAACACCCGCTTGAGAGCATGAGCTGTTAAGTGAAACAACTAAGCTTCAAAATCCTCAGAACAACTATTCAGCAGCACAGGTCCAAGAAACCCATTCTCCCAGGAAAAAACACACATGTCTTTTTGCCCACTGACACGCCGTCACTGGCCACAGGCAAGCTGGGGTGGCAACAGGGGAAGGGCTGCTGTGGCCGCAGCTCCGGCCCTTTGCTGGGTCCCGCAGCTTTCCAAAATGCACAGTACAAGATGAGGGGTGTCTTAAACCAACCTTTGGAACCCCAGAACCAGAACAAAGTTTGAGAACATCTTGATTTTTTTTTTTGTATTAAAAACTCAGATGGAGAAATATACTGTGAATAGTGACACTTCGGGAGTTTGGATTTTCAAATAATTTGGTAAGTATCTCCAAAAGCTTTATTTTATCCTCTCTAAATTCCACCGCTGGTCCGCAAAAATGCACTGCAAACTGAAAGTTATGGTTAGGGACAGGACATCCCTGTTCCTCAATATACAGTTCAGTGGATTAATTTTTAAAAACAAATTGTAGTATCTTTTAAAAAACTCAAACAATAACTGGAATTAGAAATGCACAAGTATTGTCAAAATACACACTAAATTGAGGGGTTTTTTATTTTTGATCTAAAATAAAGCAAGGCTTGTAGCCTAATTCTCTTTGGTGGAATAAGAAGGAGCGAGGAACAGAAGGACACAACCAAGTCTTTTCGCATTCGGGTCTCTCTTCACTGAACCCCGGCCAGTTCCTGGTATCTCACAACCATGTATAGGAAGAAACTGACACCTATTGGCAACTTTAATATTACTGCATAAAGCTGCTTTTCTTCAAACTGTTCCAAGAAACAGCTTCTCCTAACTATATTTTTCTTTAAATACACAGATAACATAAAAAGACCATTTAGAACTTTTCCAATTGTGACTAAAAATACACCCAGAAAATTTCAGACTCTTTTTAACAATAAAACTCTGACCCTGCCAAAATAAATTCTGATCCCTCAGGAACATACTGATTTTTAAGAGGCTATTCTAATTGATAAAACAGTAGAACTAGTCACTAACTGCTTGGACAAGTAAAATTTTGGTTATTTTTCAGGGGTGAATACTTGCTTGGTGTTTAGCGTTACAACACACACAGCCTTGGGAGCAGGTAAACAGCATCCTAATCCTCACCACGTCCTGTGCAGAGCAGAGCACAAGCAATAGAAAGCACATTATTTTTCTCTACTAACATACCAATTACCGTGTTACAGCTGTTGAGGCAGCAAAGGGACACTTACAGCAGAGAAACAGCTTTTGGGGAGCACCTTACCCATTGCCTCCTATTGAGAGGCAAGTCGTAGAATACAGAGCGATAAAGGGGGGTCTGAGCAAACACCTCCTTCATACTCAGGACAGATGGGAAAGCGCCTGCGGACAGATACTGGCCTATAGTTTTTTTACTACAACACTTTAATGACCTGCTTGAGCTTTGGGTCTGGCTAAATTAAGGACCCATTAAAAAAAAAAACAACCAACAACCCAATGTACCTGGGTCTAAGGAACAACAACAGATGAAAAGCGGGCAGATCGCTGTCGATTTGTTTTCAAAGTGCTGTTTATGTGTACAACCGGAAACTCAAAACCTGAAACTTTTGCACATATTAGTGCAAAACCAACAAAAGAATTTTTCAGCTACCTATGGATGTCGGTGTAGGTGTTGTTCACAACAGTGAGAAATTAGTTACAGCAACAATAAATATGGAAGAGAGCCAAAGATTCACTAACACTTGGATTTTTTTTTTTTTGAAGCAACAGGTTTTCTGAAACTCCAAATGAAGCCATGAAGACCTGCTTTGAGGATTTAGAAATGAAAGCAAAACAAAAAAATCTGTTTTCTCTCACTCCACCACTAGAGCAAAAAGACTGACCCCAATTATTGTACGTACTTGTAACGAAGAATTTTTTGGTGAAAGTACAGCTGTCAAAGGCGGCAATTTTCTCTTGCAGGACTACAACAAGTATCCTGAAAACACAGAAATGGAACGTGTACTGTAAACATTAAATGCATTGGTTTAAAGATTCAATATCTAAATGTAATTATTTCAAAAGCATCAATATAAATTCTACAGTGATAAACTGCCAGGTTACCAGTACGTGGCAGTTATTGAGGATTCTCTCTTATCCCAACCACATAACCTTCGTTTCAGGAAGTACACAGATCTGATACAGAACAACACAGCATATTTATGATATACCTCCTGCAGTAAAAGCTCCATTAAAAAGAAAGAATGGAATTGCAAGGATCCTGAATTACTTTCAATGACTCAAATAACAATCAAATCAACAATCAGTAGAACACAAGCTAAATTTGAAATAATCCCATTGCCCATCTCATTGCAAATTTATTAAACCATCTTATTTACTAAAAGCAGGGGGTTTTTTCATACCAAGAACATCAGCACCCAAATAAAGCTGAGAAGCAGGATTTGTGTCAGTTAGCAAAATTACAGGTGTGTGTTTATGTATTCACTTGTACACGCACACACTTTTACTGTAAAATATCTGTTCGTCACTTGAAACAAAGTAAAAGAACAAAAGCCACATGATAACTATGCATGAAACACTGTGCTGTCTAGATGAATAGAGGCCAAATTTGGAAAGTGAAGCATCTTAAAAAGCTTTATAACTAGGATACGTCTTCTCCTACATTGATGACTTCCCCAAACCAAACTCTTAAAACCCTTGAAATGAAAGAACCACCTGGGATGCCTGCAAATAAACAGATAAACTCTACTGGAACGTTTAGCAACATATCATTATTAAGAACCTCATTATTTTCTCATTAGGAAGAGTATAAGACAGTATTTTTTTGATTAGTTGACAATATGGAGCATTATTAAATGCTGTTCTAATAGCTTTAATAGTGAAGATGTGATGTGGCAAAAAATTAATCTCATCTCGCAATGACTAAAATACACACCTAAAGCTTTATCTGAAAATTATGATTGCACATTACAGTATAGAATAATGTTTAAAAAGATGGTGAATCACATCAGTTTCGACACATATCCTTGGGTAAAGGCCGATGCTTCTCTCCCATCAGTGTGAAAATCAGGCATTAACTCTTCTTTTTTCACTCCTGTTTTTAACTGTTTAGCCAGGAGAACGCCTCCTTCTTATCCCATGGAGCTCAATACCTGTGAGACACTCTGATGAAGGACTACACTAAAACCAAATATATAGCTGAAATACCTGATCCACATGCTTGCTGATGTTTTCAGATATATAAATAAGTTCTGAGTCATGATTTCCACCTACAAAACTGCACTAATGCTCCTCCAATAGTCAGGTTTATCTATGCGTCTGCTATTTGATTTTGCTATTATTTTTACCAACGCATCTGCCAAATAGGAGAGATTGCATCTGCAGTTCCCAAGATGACTCCTGAAGCCTTTTCAATAGGCTGGTGTAATGCTAGCTACTTTCTGTTTCTTTGATACAGAAACTGATTAAAGCAATAAATACTGTTCTGTATCTCAAATTCTTTCAGGACTCTCCGGTTTATAACATCTCGTCCTGGGACTTTGTCACTGCTCTGTTTATCAGTATGCCTCTATCTAGAAACAAGGTGAAGCACAAATTCTTAGAAACAGAAAACCTACATATATTTGATTGCAGTATTTCCCAACCCTCTAGATTTTTCTTTTCTACTCTTTGAAGATGTACTGTCTTTCTGCATAAATGAAACCTACTAGATGGATGATTCTAGAGTATAAATACATAAATAATAAGCAGTTTTCCCTTCTTCTGCAACTCAAGTTTTATTTTAAATTCAAATTTTGGACTCCATTAGTCCCTAGTATGGTTAACGCACCATTAGCACTGCTCTTGGCCACATTTAATGCATTTTCAATCTGAAATAGTGAGCTTTCCTTGGATAATAACAGAAACTGATACGTTCCAGAAAAGCTGCTACCCTGGATACAGCCACGCTGCTTTGAAGTAGCTTTTCCATTTTTACTGCTTAGGAAAAGAAACATTAGCACCTGGAAAGACTTTCTAGTTGGGAGAGACTTTGAATGATGATTTGCCTTTTGACTGTTTTTACAATTGGATTTTTCTTCTGCAAGGAGGCCAGACTGGAAAGATTTACTATCATCACACTGTACACAAGGGAACTTTAAATTTTTCAAGGGACAGTTGCACAGATAAGTACTGAACTCCTTCTGACAGCTTTTAAAGGAACAGTGACCTATTCATGGTACATAACCCTCAGCAACTCATCCACTTCAGTAAAACTCTTTTTTGATGTAATAATTATACTCACATCCTACAATAAGACCGGGGTTAAAAAAAATCACTACCATCCTTTACTACTTTAAACATTTACACCATCAAAATATCCTCCTCGTTATTAGACTAGCTGTGGTACTAAAGGTGTTTGTTCAGCAGTACTAGTTTTCTTCTGTAGTCATTGATGTTCAGATTTTGATGGTACAATGACAGACAAATTTTTATCTAACAAAACCTTTGTGGCTTCTAAGGTTGGTTTTTTCTGTCTTTTTTTCCCCTCCAATCGCCAACACCGCTAACTTCAGTTAGCATGAGTTCAACCTTAGTTGCATGAGTTCAATACATGCCCGTATTCTTTTGCGGTCTTCATGTAGGCAAGCGTGCCGGCTACTGCCATACAAAACAAGCACAGAAAATGTATCATTCTGATGTTTTGTTCTTAATGATTTGTGTCATTGTGGCACCTTCCTTACTGAAGGATAAACAATTCCAGCAAGGAAATTGCCAAAGAAATGCAGCAAAGTCTCCATTCAGGAATCATATTCCACCACTTCCACAGGGTACCTCAAGACATACAATGACTAATAACAGCAATAGGTGGGTGGATGGAACCATCAAAGTAAGCAGCACGATCATGGACTCTGACCCATGTCACCGCATTAGATTCTCACATCAGGAGTGCCAAGGGATCATCAAAATCCTCATATAGGGATCCCAGGGTTTCTCTTCTGTCTTAAAAAGATGCAGTAAACTACAAGCGTATTCAGTTTTGTGTGTCTTGGAGAGATGAAGACCTGGAGTTAACTCAGAAAAATTTGAACTCACGATTCTATGGAAACAAGTTCTTTTCAACCTGGTGCTCAGCCTTCTATGCCATTTTCTCTCAGAAACTAGGTGACATTATCCCAACTAAGAGATGCTGCTTTGTTATTTGACTCACAGGAACATTATTTCCTGCAAACCACAGAGTGCACACTAGGAACTTGGATGTGCAGGAGGGCAATATATCTGACAAAGCAAGGGAACACAAAGAAAAGACACATAAGCTCTTTAGTGCTCTATACTGTTTAAACTCTCAATGATCCCATTTTTCCATCTGTAGGTAGATGATAGAGGATTCCAACGATTCCTGCTCACCCTCATCACAACTGAAAGAAGCTTAAATGATTTCAGATGCAAAATGTTTTGAGCTTCTTAAATGAAAGCCACTGGAGAAACATATTGTCATGCTCAAACTGAAATATTACTCGAGAAACGGAGAGCCAAATCTACGCTTACAGCAAAGTCAAAATAATAAAATCAGGGAGCACATTCATCAGAAATTATATTAATTACCAACATTTTACATGCCCTAACACAGGAAGATTATGTAGTAACTATCCTTACCTTTTATTGCAATGCAGATCATAAATAGGAGTTTTGAACTGTATGGACTTGACCATCTCTCCTGTTCGCAACGAATAAAGGTCCACGCAGCAGTAAGGTGGGCTTGTACTGAAATGAATAAAAAGAGAATTTAATGGACAGAAAGATTTTTTGTAAAATATTTCAAAAATTATTTCAGTCTCCCTATATTCTTTAGCACGCTAAATGAAAAATCCAGCAATATGAGCAGAATGCCGGAGAACAAAAGGGTCAACATAAACCTTCTACACTAAGGGAAGGTGTGATTAAAACTGAATTACAATATACACAATAGTCAAGAACTTGTACTGTGCAACTAGTTATCAAGCCCTTAATTTCCTTTGTCACAAATAGGACTTTGGAACACAAGTTCAGATCTGACCAGCAAAATACAAGCCAGCTGACAGGCATGCAGTTTTAGACTACACTCTAGCTATTTAAAAAATATTCTGCAGAGTAACACTTTTCTAAAGAGAGCACTTACTGACCTCTGTGCAACAGCTGAATCATTTGACTTGATTTGATAGAGACACATTACACAGAATTTACATTACATCTCTGATGGACTTTTGTTTGAACTATATAGATCTTTTCAACTGCTCTGTGTCACTTTTATCATTTTAATATAAATAAAACTCTAAGGCCGTTTCTTAATAAAAAGGCTTGCTTTCTTTTGAGAGGGAGAAAAGTGCTGAGTGTTCCGATAGGGTTGAGGAAGGTAGTGGTGGAAACCATTTTACAAGCTGAGGAGAGGCTTTGATGTGGCAGTTCTTTTCCATAACACCTTTTTTCCCCTCCAAGAACACATTAAAATGTTGGCTACTTCTAGGTCAACGAATATGAAGCAGCACAAATTGCCAGCTGTACAAACATATACTAAGTATTGGTAAAGGAGGGTGTCTCCCCTTGCCCATATCTGTTTTATTTTAGAGTTTAACACAATCCCTGACACAACACTTGCTTGTCTTTCGGAGCTGCTCAAGCTGCTCGAGAATTTTCGGAGAACTGGAGTACAAACACCTCAAATGCCTCAAGATAATAAAAAGGTACATATAATAGAGAAACAATATACAATATATGCATAGAAAGACAACTGTCAAAGAAATAATAAGTTTTGACATTTTGCCTACTGAAATTCTTCCCAAAATATACATTTTTCTAGGCACATACCAAGGCTAATAACTAGAGGGTGCTATTTATTACTTTTAAGCACTTCAAAGGCCCTTCAAAAACACTTTTAAAACAGTAAAACCCAAGTCTAGTTACTTTACATTAGAAGCTCGCTGCTGCTAGGAAAGGCAGAAAACCACAGCCAGGTCTACGTAAAAACTTTTTTTGAGTTAAGTGCATTTATTACCTGCAGGAAATTATTATTTTGATAAAAGGGTACACAGATTCTTATTTCACAACAGAAATCACAGAAGCTGATATAGCTAAAATTATATTAGCATAATTGATACCAATTACTATTTCCATATAAGTGTTGAAGAGTTCCATTTTGACTTGACATATAGCTAACTACGTGACTACAACTCAAGAGTATGTACCTTCTAATACTTGTTGCGCCAACAAAATTATGGGTAATAATCCTGTCACTCAAATGAATAATTTTTGTTATGTCATACCTTTCTTTTGGCTGATTGCGGTAAGACCATTCTACCAATGCTTTTTTAAACTGCACTGGCTAAAAACCAGTAACTTGAGTTCAAGCGCTAATGATCAAGCAGTAGCGTGGACTAGGTCAGACGTACTCTGAAATTCTATCTAGCTCCAACACAAAAGCCCTCTTTCCAAATGTTATCTTTCTTTTCATTCCATGCTATGCTGCAATCCAGGATCAGAAAATAATATGCACGTTTGGTTGGTTTTTTTATTATTTTCTGAAATAAATATAAAGACAAGGTCAAATACATTTGGGGATGCCCTAGGACCTAATCAGCAGAAACAAATGGCAACAGCCAGAGAAAGTCACACTTTTAGTCCTTTCCTGTTCCATACCAACTCAGCATTATCATGAGTCTTCAGAAAGCCGACAATGCTTTCCCGGGAAAGTCCCATTTTTTGGCAAAGTGCTTTACCCACCAACTATGACACGAAAGGCTGGAAGCACAAGTGCTTGCTCTTTCTTTGGCAATCTTGTCAAAGGTGGAAAGGTAAAAAAAAAAAACAACGTTTCAATGACTAGAAAAGACTTCTCTCTTTACCATTTCCTTCTGGTTACTGTAGTTCCTCTCCCTGTTAAAAGTAATGACTCTTATGGACCTCACTTGCCACTGAGCGCTCTCAATTCATGAGACACAACCGTTATGACATTAACGTAATTTAAATTTATAAATTCTACTCCAAAAGCTGTGTACCTAAACAAGGAATGATACAGTGTTGAGATCCATAATGTCAAGTTCTTTTTTGATCAGGCCTCAGTAACAACTCAATAACATGTTTTCAAGTTGCTGGGGAAAAAATAAAAATCCAATCAAGCATTTAAATTTAATTCTTCAAGAGAACTCCACACAGCAAGGATTCTCCAACACTGCAAAATTTCATTTCTTTTCCAAAGACATTATTTCTCAAACCATTCTAAAAGTATGAGGCTTCTGAATGGTCTTTCTTTACCCCCCTTTATATCTCCTCAGCTAGCAACAAGATCAGTTCTTCTAGGTCAGGAGAATGAGGATAATAAACACAGATCTGAGGAATCATTTCTCTGTCATAGCACTTAAGGAATAACAAAAGCGCCCTGATTAGCCTGCACTACTGCCAAGCAGCAGGAAGAGCTATCCTTCCCTCTTCACTTCAGTGATGCCAAAATCTCAGGCGCAGTGGTTCTGTGCACTTTCCTTTCCTGACAGGCGATGGATTCTATATTGACACATTTTAGCGTATTAAATCAACAGAAAAATAACACTTTGTCCTTTCTTTCTCCTCTAGAGCGAATTCTCCCCCAGGTTTGTCCACCAAAAAGGCTCAGTGAAAGCATGGACACAAGAAAGGAAGCAGAAGCACATGAATTGAGCAATAGAAGCTGTGGAAGAGGGGTTTAAAGCGAGGACCGACTTGCCAGCACAGACCTGCAGCACCAGGCAGCTTTTCCTGACCCTTTATGACCTCCACTGAACTAGTCCCAGTTCCCAATCTTCCTCAAACAGGGAATTCAGGGATTTCTATGGCCCACGTTGCAGAGGAAGTCAGACTCAATTAGTGTTCCCTTTACATTCTTCAAGTTAAAAATCTAGACTGGATATGCTTTTAGAAATTACCACACTGCAGGAAGACTTACACTAAGCAAGATGCCTCATTTAAATATACAAAAAATTACTGTGTTCAGTAAGACAACGCATCATTATTGATTAATACCCTGGACTCCTTTACAGGGTCTCTAGAAAATTTACTTAGGCATAATGCTTTGTTCTTTAAAATTTTCGTCACTAAATTATCAAACAAATACACAATTAAATATTAAATATTCAAAATGACACCAGCTATGAGAATGAAAAAATAACACTAAGTGTAATCAATATATTTAAATTTCAGCTACAAAACCAGAAGTATCCAAACTACCACGGAACACCACCAAAACCACTACAAACTGCAAGACGGAGCCCCACAAACTTGCAAAAGCATCTCTTGACAATCGGAAGTTCTCGAAACCTTAGCACTGTATGAAACTAAAATTACCGCATCTTGCGCTGTTTCAGGAATAGAGTAACTAACATTAATTTCATCAGAGGATCATACAGACATAAGTAAAAGCGCCAGAAATACACTAGTTGATGGCCTATCCTAGGCTCTGCTAACAAACTGCGGTCTTTTGGGAGAAAATAAAGCAAGGAGACTTCTAGCTAAGAAGCTTTTCTTCTGACACGCTGAAGCATCACGCAGTTCTCACTAATGAGAAGGGCTCCGATCATATTTTGGTGGGCCAGCGATGGTTGTGTAAAGGGGAGAGATTAAGACAGGAACCTGAGAACACTCAGTTTTGCAATTTGGTAATAACGTTAAGTCTGTCACAAATAAAAATCTTGCAAATTACTCCCACAGATTATTGACAAATTTTTGTTACGCATCCTGACTGTTAAAATAGCTGCTTAATGCAGAGATACCAACTTCTTTAAAGGTAGTGGGCACAAATTCACCAACAACTTCCAAATGTTGGCATTAATAAACACACAAATACAGTCAGGCTCTTGTATCATCTTCTATTTGACTGTTACAGTGCAGGGATAGAAGGAACATAACAGATGCCTCGTACAGCTGGCACTTGACTACATCTGTGCTTATGCATCGCGACATAACGATCACCTCTTCAGAGATTTGCTAGCAATGAGTCACACCATTTATAAAAGCTCTGTGTAAAATGTTTTGTACAGTATGTTTGTCCCTGTATG
>VYZM01011049.1:341285-358720 GCA_013398915.1 Dromas ardeola | reverse complement strand
AAAAAAAAAAAAAAGACATACCAGAAGAAAACCACATTGTTTGCTCATGTGTGGAAAGAAAAGATGGAAATCCTGTGATTGTGCCAAAAGAACCACTAGACAAAAAATACTACAGCCATCTCTGTGTACAATGTGCAAGTAAACTAATTTTTTGAACAATGGAAATAGATAAAAGGTGAACTAACAGGCTTCAGTTCCTGTCCAATGTCGTATCAGGTAGGCAGAACAGATGCAAAGAACGGGGAACAGAGGTACCACTCCTTTCAAAGTCTTCCCATGAAGATTCTTGAAAAAGATCAAAACAGTGTCTAAAGCATTGATCCCCGTGTCTTAGCAAAGCCAGTATTTAAAAACTCCTTCTACTCTTCTGATTTCAGGGTTAGGAGTATTTTGTTTCCGTAATTCCATAACCAGGCCTTTCTCCACCGCGCAGAGCCCAGCTCCACGCGCATGACCAAGGCCATGGTCTGCGAGAGCCCAAGGCCAACAGTGGTCTGCTGGTCCTGGAGGCTGGAAACCACCGCAGGAGAACCATCAGTATCTTCTGTTTCTGCCTCTGCAGTGACAAACATCTCTATCCTCAGGTGAAAATAACTATCTGTTACTGCAAGGCGTGGTACTGGGTAACAAACCTTTCCTGCTTACAGGCAAATTTCTATGATCTTAACTAGCTGCCCAGGTATAAATTAATTCTACAAATTATAGAAGACAAACACGTTAAGCAATCATGTTATGGCCTATCTATTTAAGCCAAAAATTATGTTCATTTTGTCTTTAGCAAAAATGATTCTTAAAGACGCTAAACTTCATTAAAAGGCAAAATTTGTAACTAAATGAATCACATTGCCATATGATTACAAGCTTTGTAACGCTGTTCAAAGAATACCTAATGGTAATAGCACATTAAAATAATCTTACTGTAAAGCAAGTACATTCTTTGCCTTATTCTTCGTGTCTGTCCTCATGTATACGTTACCACTTGGCCTTTTAAAGTGTTCTTCCCAGTCCTGTACACATTGTCCTCTGCAAGGGCAATCCCATATTTTTTATAATCTATTAACTTTTTATCTATTTAATTAAATAGCTATGGTAAAAGATAATTACCTTTTGCAAAACATTTGCAACAGCATACCTTTGGAAGGCATTTAAGAACTTTTAATAAAAAGCCGTTTCATGCCAGGGAATTGCTATGCTGTTTACTTCTATGCTCTCTGTATGGCTAGCTAAGGTAATGAATTAACTTAATATCTGGAATTCACTGATTTTGAGGAGAAAAAAATAAGTTGTTCTCTGTCTACACATACTTCAGTCTCTGTTCTATTACAGAAGACTACAAGCCTCAGTTTCTTCCATCAGATCCCTTTTGTAATTAAAAAAAAAATAAATGTGCTGTTGGCTTCCAAGCCGGCTTCTTCCCTACTGTTTTATCCTTATTTGTCGGTTCACTAGCTGATACTTGCTGTCGAGAGTGTTAGATATACAGACTCCTGTGAAGCTGCTCTAATTACCATCCCATGAATCAGTTGTCAAGTGCTGCTTGTAAGTGGCAAGGCCAGCGCACCCCTCCAGGAGATCAAGTGCATCCACTTACCGTAACAACGGAGCAGAAAGTACATACTACACACATGCACCACAAATAGCATTTATCACAGTGGCACCAACATATGAGACACTTCACAAAAACACACAGCAAGAAAAGCCCTAATTCAAAAGGTTTATTATCCAAAAAGCACTAGAGAAAGAACACGGGTGGTTGGGGGGGAAAAAAGAAGACGGTGTTGCATTAATAATGCAGCGAGCAAGACCCTGGAATGCAGTATTTACTACTGACTCATCACCAGACTGGACATCCTAACTTTAGCAGACAATACAGAAGTCTCATACCCATGAAAAAGAGTTGCCAGCCCATTTTTAAAATTCAGATCTGAGACTTTCAGACACATTTCACACGCTCAAAGCAAAGTACTATGGGCCCAATCTGCAGTTATGTTGAACTGTATAGTTCCAGACATTGCCATTCCTTTTTAAAAGGTGTCAAAAGAAGCCCTTAGTTACAAGCACTATACAGAAAGTTTTCCCTTAAATACACTTAAGAATGTTCCATCTTGTTGATAAGTACAAAATGATTGCATACAAGAAGTTCAATCAGAAAAAAATAATCTATTATCAGCAAATTGATCTGGAAATTAACATAGCTTTCTGTATCAAAAAACCTGCATACTACTCTTTTAGCATAATACATGGCATCTTTTTATTTAAAGAGGTCAGAATACATAAAAATTATCACCAAAGAAATAAGCTTCCAAAACAAAACAGAAAACATCTACTGGATTTTAAACTGTTATCAATATAATCTGAAAGTGAAACACAGCTACAGCTACTTATGTCACTAAGAGATAAATATGGAAAAAGAAACGGATGGAAATAAACCTTTAATGTAAAATGAGTGTCCACATAAAAGCTACTTAAAGTTTTGTTGGGTTTTGTTTGTTGGTGTTTGTTTTTCCCCAAGCAAATGAAAATATAACATCAAAAATAGATAGATGGCTGTAGGGAGATCTACCACTCTATAAATGTGTTTTGCACATTTATTTTAAAAAAACAAACTAGTATAAAGATTAATTAATTATTCCTAACATTTTACTTAGAATTGAAAGATCAAAACAAGGATAATTATGTTTAAGACATGTTTCTAGGCACAAAAAGCAGTAACTCTCATCAGAAAATATAAAAAAGTCTCCCAAGTGTTTGTAGGTGACGATTATCCGAATTGAGAACCCATTACGGCAAACTTTGTGTTCAAGCATTTTCAGGATATCTACTCATGTAATCTTATGATGTTTTTCTCGTACAATGAATAAAAATGCAGATACATGGACTCCTGCCCCTATATGGACTTATACTTAACCATAGACAAAGGCAAGCTATTTCCACTCTCCAGTTCGTACAGTATCATACCCTAATGTTGCCATTAGCTGGGTACTGCCAGAAACAGACTTCTCTCTGCAGCCTCTACAACAACGATCCACCTGGTTCCTAAAGTTTACTGCAGCTCGGTCAGCAGAAAAGATGCAGCAAAATGCCTGTCATGCAGGGCACAGGAAGAGACCCAGTTATTGAGCGAGCTGACAATTCTACGTTACATAAATGAAGATCAAAACATTCATTTCAATATAGTAAGAAGCCATCCTACTGAAGGGCAATCTAGATTCCTCACCAGTCTTGCACATTGCTATCGTCTGCAACTTGGGGTGAACATTGAGAGTAACCTCATTGTATCAGCAATCGCATACCACAGTTCATGGCAGGCAAAACTCCTGACCCAACACAGACTGAAGCGTTGTTTCCACTCTCAGGGCTGTATGGGGGAAGAATATGAAAATACAAATTTTCTTGACAATTCTGTACATCAACAAGAGGGGGAAAACTGAAGACTAGGTTTTATCAACATATTGGTATTATCCTAGCAGATACTACAAGAACAGTACCATCAGTTCAAGAAGAAAAGAAAAAGGGAAGGGGAATCCTTCAAAATATTAAAATGCTGAGCAAACTCCAAATTATGCTTCAGTTTTGGCAGCAGAGGGTTCTTCCCCCACTCTGTGTTACCAGCAGTATGCAACATGTTTCTACTATTGTGTTTTCTGCCCATAACAAGATTACACATTCTTGTCATCAGAAGAGACTTTCTGGATTTGGGTTTGTTTTTTTTTTTTAAATTTCCAAATGCATGAAGCTAAACAAAGCCATACAACAGCCCACAAACTACCTTCACGTTCCTCAGCCTGTTGTACCACGCCGCTTCGTTCCACGGCATGTGGCAGGCCTGTCGCTGAAGTGTAAAATATCGCACAAGCTGGCTTTTCAGCTGTGGCACCCTTTTGCGGAGAGACTAGAGCGTGACACGCTTTCCACTTCACCGAGATATACCACATGTTACAAAACATAGCTGTCCCATCATATTTGGAGTTAGTTAATACAGGAGGATTAGCGGCATCTCAAGAGATTTGTTTATCTACAAGGTTTACTTGAGCACAGCTCTCACTGAGGAAAAGTACATCTGGAGCTCCACTTTTCACAGCAGAATCATTTTTTCTGGTATATTCTGAACTAGATTTTGTTCTTGTGTGTAACCGAACAGTCCTTTTATACAGAAGTTATGAACCTGCACCAGCTACCCCTGATCATATGAACAATTCTTAATTGGAAAAGTTTCTGTGAATCTTGGAGAGCGTAAGCCAAGATTAACTTCTGAGTAGAATAAAACTGCATTTCTATCATACCTCTATCAAAGATTAATACGTCTATGATCAGCTGATTAAGCTTACAATCTGGTAGATATATTTCCTCCAAAAATATAGAATGAAATAATTTAAGAGTTGTCTTGTCCTTCTTCTTACTGTAAAATGAAGCAGAACTCACTACTGAAATACACACATGCAATTTGTATTGTAATAAATACTACACCAATCTTCAAGATCATACAAGCTGGGCCAAAAGCAAAAATATACAAATTTTTGCTTATCAAGAGACAGACACATGTCACAGCTTAACAGAAAAACATCATATTTCTGGGAGCACAAAACTGAGAGGAAATTGATACTGAAATATCTCAGCTCCACACAAATTTCACCAAGCACGTGTAGAACCCAGGGAGAGCATTCTGTGGAGCCACTTACAGCCTTATAGTCCCAGCTAGCCCTAGGTTTTATAAACTGACAATATATATAAAACTCCAAATACCAAAGGTTTTTTCTTCATTCAAGGCATTATTTATTGACAGCACTTTCTGATCAACAGCATATCAGAAGACGGAACAGTTAGTATAGACGGCAGTTGATTATTCCAGCATATGTACGCTAATTCTATATATTTGAGGCATTATTTGTCACATTTAAACAATGCCAGAATTCTACCAATAGCTAAAACCAATCTGAACCGAGAGTCAACAGAACTCATTCTTCTGAAGTGCACTATAAAGTCTCTTCAAAAACCCAAACCAAATCTTTGCTGAGCTATCATGTCCCGTTCCTCTGCAATCTGTCTATGTTAAAGGCCCTGGCTTGTGTGTGGCTGAATACTCAATAATCAATATTTAAAAGGTGTTTTTACCTGCAACTGCTAACATGGCAAAAGCGTTACAAAGGACCAAATATTTTATCCTGTTGATTCTTGCAACAAACCTCTTTAGGTTTCAGATTTTTTTTTTTTTCTTTTCTGTGCTTTGCCTTATGATTCATGGCTCTGACAGGCCTGCTGGCATCTTCCCATCTCACATGTAATCACCTCCAACAAAGGCCAAATTAAGCCAGCAGCTCCACGCCTGCCCACCCCGTCATCCCAACCCCCATGCAAACGCACTCTTTGGATTCAACATGAAAGACAAAACCCTGTACCAACCTGTTTTATCTGAAATAGGTTTGCCACTGATGTCATTAACAACATCAGCAGAAACTAATGGGGTTGTGCAACACTTCATCACCTCCGTATTACGCAGCCTCTCTGCCTCAAATTGCACGACAGCAAGACATCTTTCAGTTGCTTACAAGTCTACTAAAACCTAATTGTTTATATGCTAGTATATGGCTCGAATTACAATTTTGAGACGCTTGAAAACAATTCCATTTCCAAGAAAGAATTAGAGGGTTTCAGAGCGCAGATGACTGAAGTTGAGCAGAGATAAACTTCGATCTTATGGTTAAGACACTTGAAAAGCGCTGTGAGCAACAAAGCCTTTCTGCAAGGTTCTGGTCACATCAGGTAGGCCCAAACTTTCACAAATGCCCATTAATTTTATATTCTTATGTCTCACTTGATTAATTTATGACTTGCCATAGCAGACCACAATCTTCAGACGCGCAGAATTTTCACTGTAACTGCAGTGAAAGCTGGCCTGAACATATGAAATAGTACCTGAAAATAATTACTCTGAACAAGGAGCCCAGAGAAAGGCAAACCCAATAGTCTGCTTTTCTTTAACCTGGCCTGAGGGTTGAGAATCTATATGAATTGCGTATCATTAAAAAAGCGTAAGC
Organism: Dromas ardeola; assembly: GCA_013398915.1. Taxonomy (NCBI): domain Eukaryota; kingdom Metazoa; phylum Chordata; class Aves; order Charadriiformes; family Dromadidae; genus Dromas; species Dromas ardeola. Next base: position 352,685 of record VYZM01011049.1, on the reverse strand, counting down.
TTATGTTACAGCCTTTCTCCCACCCAGTGACACCACCAATACAGCCACCTCCTTTACTGGACCACTTTTCACAAAATTTGGAGGCATTTCATAGTTAAATGCAGCCGATATTTCCAGGAGGAATTACAATTGCTAAGGGAAGGCACACAGAAATACTGCACTCTCACCACAGAGACAGTCACCTAGTGCAGCCGATGCTGAAATGGGAGACATGGTCCTTCAAATTATGTAGGCAAAATTGGTTAAAACTTTTAGTCTTATTTTATTAACACTTCATCTTTGAAATGAGATATATTATATTAATAATTTAAAACACAATTTTATACAGAAGTTTGTGAGCAACCATTCAAAAGTGTGGTCACAGTTCTCCTCAGGTGATATTCTGAATATATTACCTAGTCAGAATTTAAAGAAAGAAGGGATTAAGCACGATCGTTTTTTAAAAACATGCCTTACAGCTTTTTCACAAAGGAGCCTTCTAAATTTCTGTTTTGAAGCACTGAAAGTTTACTTTATTACACATTTTAAATTATTTGTGAATTTAAAATTTTAAAGCTACCAAAATGTATTCATTCTGCTTCAATAAACAGATCAGAACTAAAAGAAAAAGAATAATTATATCAGAGTTTTTAAATGGATTCCACTTACTGCGTTTTGTCTTTTTCCACACTTCAGAGATTTAAAAGAACCTAAACCATACATGAATACTTGAGCTCAGCAAACTCCCTTGACTGTTCCTCTGTACCTTAAATATTATTGAAGGAAAGAAAGAAAACAAAAAGGACACGAAGGATTCCAGAGAGACCACTATAAGACAGAAAACGGCATTTAGCAACAGATGCAAAGTTCAAATGCCATCAAGTTGTAGCGAATTACTCAAGTTGCAGCAATTGTGTAACAATACAGATAGCAGGGCTGTAAGTTAATGCAGTTTGCAATTAGCTGCTCAAACTACGAGCATGAAGTGACAGCCGTTATTTAGGAAAAAGCATATTAAATAGCATTGTCTTTGAATTGATTGAGAACTCAACATCTGATGGTGTTAGCACCCTCAGAGAGAACGACTTAAATCATCCTGAAATTTCTAACTATTTTGCAATGTACTTTAAATCCTTCTTACAATATAAAACATAGAAATAACCTTAAAACTTACAAGAAAAGAAAATATAATCCTCAACTGTTCTCTGAGTCTATGTCACATTGATTTATAACAGTTATTTCTAAGACAGACAAAAACACACAGATGCAAACAATTACTCTATTTTTGTAGGCAACAAGTGAGGTGGGTGGTAACTGAGAAATTTTGAAAAATCCTGTCACAATATTCCGTTTTTTCTTAAGTAACCCTCATCACACAACAAACGCTCGCCACATCAGAGACTTTCCAGGGCCTGAAGGGCCGCTTTGATTCCAGACCGCTGCAGGCATTAGCGGGGACGTAATTAGGGTAAAAAGTTCAACCACAGTTCCATGTCTAGAGTGCTGCCAGAAATAAATTTCCTCTCATTCACTGGTTTCTACTGTACCCTCCCTGAGAAACATATTGAAAACACATTTATCTTTGTAGAGTTTGTTCCTCTTCTAATTAACTTTATAGCGTTTACAGTATTTAATAATTTAAAGTGGAATTTAAAGTGGCCCTGGAACCAGCAGCTTTGCCTGTAATGGCGCTGTGCATTATCTTTTCCCTGTAGTGCTTCTTCTGACAAGTTTCTGGGGGAAGGTATGTGCTCCAGCTGCGTTTATCTGCCGCCGCGTTTAGCGAACGGCTACTTCCTTCCCTCCATCCCCTCCCCGGCTCCTTCCATGCACGGGGGGTTGGAACAGTGGTAAAATGAAACTACGCCTCTGCTTGGAAATCTGCTCTCCCAAACCTCCACGCTATCCCAAAGATCGCCCAGAAAAGGACTTATCTTTTTACAGCTTAATAAATCAAAAATTTAGAAGGTCAAAACTACCCACAGTTCTCACCAACTGGTCAAAGTTCCACCCCAAATACTCATTTTCTTCCTTCCAGTTTTGATCCAAGATTAACAGTTTATTATAGTTCAGAGGTTATTTCTTACTATAGTTCCCTCAGACAAACATTTGGTCTGTCAGGAGAACACCAGATCTTTCCTACCCTCAGTATTTACAAATGGAAACACTACCTTAGTCCATTAAAGCTGTACCTCCTAGCATTTTCATCTGTTAGAAAATTCACAGAATTACCAGTAAACAATACTTCAACCTTGCAAAAATAGCTGAAGTACATTAATATAATTATAGAAGTAAGTTACAAGAAAAAAATCTGGGATCCGAAGAGATCTTTTTAAAATAAAGAACACTGCTATCTTTAGCACGTAACGTAACAATCACATCCAACATCACTGCAAGGAATTTAAACTACTTTATTCAGGGCTTGCGTCTCTCTGGATCTTAAAAGCTGCCACACAACCTGTTAAGACTAAACTGATTTTTTCCCTACAATCACCAGAGATGATAATGCTTTTCATCTGCTAAAACAGAAGGAAATCTTTGCAAGGCAGTTGATAGGATGGCACACTTGGCAGTTAATGGTGCTTTACAGTTTTTCAACAGTTCAAGGGACTCAATCCCTCACAGACAACAGAAATGAGAACGCTTTACCCAACTTAAAAGCTTCTACTATACTTTTAGAACAAAACTATTAAATTAAGTTTGCTTTCTAGAAATTTAAACATATAAATCCTTGACAGTCTGCAAAAAATAAGGCCGGGAAGAAAAAATATGACAGAATTTTGCAGAGTCTTCAATAAAAGACCACAAAAATTTAATGAACTTCATGAAATCTACTTCATGGTGTCCAATACAATTGAAAATCATAACCATCTGTCCAACCCATTTTTATGTGTGATTTAAAAAAAACATGCTGTATTTTATCTTGAGCGGCTACACCCTTTACACACTCAATTGCATGATTCAGGCTCTGGCATGGCCGGGTGAGTCCACGGCGTAACCACGGCATTTGCAATGGCATTCCAGTAAAAATATTCCGGGGAGAGTTCCTCTGAGCAGTGTGAGAACTGTGAACAAGAACTTCATTCATCATAGCTAATTTCCTTCTCTTGGGTGATCCTTCCAGAAAGCTTTGCTGTTTGTCTCTGACAAATCATTTCACAGCTAGCTAATTTTAAACATTAAAAGCCACAGACACTTAGGTCTGGACACTGGATTTTAGCATTAACCAGCTACTTTGCCAGATAAAGAACGGGGTCATGTGATTGGGAAATATTAATGTGAGAAAATATTAACGCTTTAATTGCATTGTTTCTATTCTTACTTATGTAAAGCTGCTTTCTACCTAAACCCTACCACTCCCATAAACACATTCCTGAGTTAAACTCGTGCTAAGGTTAGTAGGTTTTAATCTACAGTAGCCACGTTAATAAAGCATGCTTCCTGAAAGTCTGCTGCCAATTGATTTGCCTTGTAAACTGATCAGCAGGGGAAAAAAATGCTGGCTAGCCAAAGTTGTACATTTTGTTTGCTCCATCTACTCCTCCTCCTTTAACTTGCCCTTATTTCCTTTCTCCTCCCATGATTAAAAAAGATTACCTCTTGTTTCTCATGCCCTCAAACGACCCCCATCCAATTCAAGTCATCCAAAATTTTCCATCACTTGACATCATTAAATTAATATGTCTTTCTAAAAATATATGCTAGAAACCTAACACATGCTTCAGGCTGGCTGCATAGGTTACTGCCTGAGGTCCTTTACTCTCCATAATGGAGAAGGCTGGAAAGTCTGCTGCCCTCAAACTCTTACTTTTTAATCTTCTGTAACTGATCTTTCAATTAGCTATACTTGTATAGTTACCTGATTATCATACGTGCCTACATAAGATTTTGGCATAAATTCCTAACCTTTTATCCATCAGTATTTGGCTATTTGGACAAAGGACAAGTGCATCAAAGGGTCAAATACTTTTTGTAAGGATGGCTTAGAGAGCCGGGTCGCATTTCAAGGAGATCTTCAAGATTCTTTTTTCCCCCCAACTCCTTCTGAATGATTCATTAACAGAAGATGAAATATTGCTATCCAGAAACACGGTTGTTGGGACAAATCACTTATAGCACTTCTACCTTCTTTGTTTTGCTCTGTTAAGAGAGGGATGGGCAACAGAATAGAGCATTATAGCAAGCGAGTGAGACCACAGCTCCTGGCCAAGCAGCTTCAGCAGCAAAGCCAACCAAAGAAATCCCATTCTCTGTTCTCGTCCTACAATGGACTACAATATTCTCAGTTGCACCTTGCCATTTTGCATGCAATTGTTCATAAACCAGTTGACTGAAATAATCCATATCATTAAAAAATAAAATTGGAGCGTTATTTTTTACTTGGATTACTTCTGTCATCTCCTTTACTGTACGGTTCCGTAACCAGCTGAAGAAAGCAGCAGGCAGAGGCAGCAGCACAAGCCGACGCGGCGAGCAGGAGTTCAGTTATCTTTGCTGCTGGTCACTGAATCACACAACCACCGTCTAAAGCCCGCCCTGCTGTAAGGCCACAGCTGTACCGATACAATCCTTTAACTAGACTGGTATGCATTTCAGCACAAGAATTTTTTCCCCTATGTATCATAAACTACTTAGCTAATAAGGAAAACTAAAAGAAAAGAAGAAAACCTTTCGGGAAGAAACAAAGTTTGGTAACTCATAATTAAGCACGATGGGGTAAACACTTGAGTCACCAGAACACTTGGCATTTGAGGACAGGTAGATACTGGGGTTCAAAGTATTTAAAACCTTCTGTACTCAGGCGAGGTGGTTTCATATGTAAGACAGTGCAGTTACTCATCTCTGCCTTCCCCGCCCCCGTCTCCCTTTCTCTGCACCTACACACACTGTGGTTTTTCCCCCTGGCACGGTCACTTCTGTTTTGTTTGCTTTCTTGTTACCTACACCATCTACTGAAGGGCAGATCTGCAGTCCCTCTCAAAACCATGATTTCTGTCTCAATAATCTAAACCAAAACAAAATTATGCCAGTCAATTTCCCCTTAAACATTTCCATTACCTGAAACGAAGCACTTTCTTAAATTAAAGATATTGGTACATTTACATTTGACCAGAACAAAAAGCATGTCTAATGTATTTACACCTCTCTGGGGTATTTGAAGATGTTCTACAGATCCAGTATGTTCCAAACTATGGTTTCAACAACCCATATGTGGAAAACAGGAATATTTTTCCATTCAACATAGTTGGTCTTAGCCATTTATTTTTAAACTGAGTAGCTCTGAACAGCACACACTGACGAGTTCTGCCATGCAGTTTTGCGGTCACCACTATGCTTTTTTTGAGGGGGACGGGGGAATTCTCTGTTCAATTTACAGATTACTAATCTTGATGTTTCACCACCTAGAAAATTCATCAATACGTACCAAAACCCATAAATTCTTTTTGTGTGTTTATAAAGATTTGTTTATCTTATCACCAAGAACAAAGTAAGTATGCCCCTACAAAACTCCACAAAAAACAAAATTTATGCAGATGGTCTTTCCTTTTTGGGTTTTACTTTAATTTGCAAATCTCGTAATCTAAGACTGAAGTTGACTGAACCAACATCTAAACCAGTACAGTAGTATCAGCCAAAAAACACAATCTGTTTCCCATTTATGTATCAAGACTGCATCCTTTCTGGGGGCTGAGAAAACTATTGTTTTGAAAAGATTATATAGTGAAACCATGCTAGACATTTCAGTCATTTTACTAGATGGAAAAACTGACTTTTAAAATCCAAAAACATGCATACCGAAAGCTAGTCAGAAACTCAGATATAAGGCAAAAGTTTAGAAAACACAAATCTCATCCTCCCTGGTAAAATCTTCATTGTGGGGAATACAAGGATTGAGGTAAGCAGCAAATCTCTCTCTCTCACTCTAGTATTTTTACATAAAGCAGGTACAAGAAATTAATTTCAAAGTGCAAAGTTTAAAATTTTAAATACACTAAAATAAGTTTTTAAAAGCAGGTTCTCAACCATGACTCTCACAAAGAAATTAAGATTTAAAATTAATAAATATTAAACTGAAGGTTTAAGACCTTAATACTGATATTCAAAGTAATGTAAGTTTTATCAGCATATATTATATCAATTACTACCATGTTACATTACATTACAAAGAGATGCAGTCTACACACCAAGTTACCCAGAAGCTGATTTCTAAGTTAATATGTTGTTAGATCTGTGGAAGACATACTAAAATTTAACACGATATTTTTAGATTTGTCAAAAATCTGTAATTCAGTAAAACATAAGGGGATCTCCGGGGTAAACTACTGCATTTCTAAGTCACCAAAGAGATCTTTCACTCTGTAAATGACCAAAAAATTTCAGGAATGAAACATAAATGTAAACACTGATTTTAGGCAAACATTATTTTGCATAAAGTACTTTTATACCCATCTTTGTTTCATAATGAAGGAAAGAAGTCCAAGCATATTATCACAGACAAAATTATTCATTAATTTCTTTCCATTAAAGTACATGGTACATTAGAGGGATGGAGAAAAGTACTAAAGTTACTTCATGTAAGTGATATTTTTGAAGTTATTAATTCATCACTATTTGAAAATTCCTTGGATTCCAGATTTACAAGTGTTTTACATTAAAAAGAATACTTTTTTATCATATTCCCCTCATTATGGTGAATTTACTTTACAGCTAAAGGAAAAGAGAAGAATTTCCTGACAGTAACCACTAATGCAGACTAGTGGTCAGAACCAGGAAATCCCAGCTCCTAACTTGAACACATCAATATCTCATTGATATAGTCCTAAAAGATGAAATACTATTAAATGACAGTGCAGTGGAACTAGATGAAAACTATATTCTATCAGATTTGTATTAATTTAATGGTTTAGCATATTTAACTCTTAAAACTTGCTCATGTAATTTTCATACATGCTTAATTAAAATTTCTCAAAGATTTTTACGCATTTGAATATATGTACTAGACCATAAAAATCATGAAACATATCAACACATTTGTAAGTATAATCACTCATCTATCTGTAGTAAACCAAAAGTGTTTACACACAGTATCAATAGCTCTTATTTGAAAGTGTCAAAATTACCAGGGATGTTCCAAGAAAAGAGTTAACAACAGCAGCAAATTTAAGCAGAGGAACCAGAAGTCCGAAATTTTGAAGTAATGCTAGGGAAAATCCAAATGACGATCAAGGCTGAAGAAGTCAAACTTTTCTCCCCAGAAACACTCTCCTTAGTAAATGATTCTGAAAGATTTTAGATAATAACCTGGGTAAGATTTGAATGGGAGCAAGCCAGAGGACTGTTGGAAGTAGCCGAATCACTTCAGGAGGTCACAGGTTTCTCCTTTAAAAAAGTGACAACCTGGTGTCCTAGAGAAGAGGAGGATAAGGGATGGGGGGCTGTGCTGGCAGAATTGTTTTGGATGTTGGCCCCGTTGTCATAACCATGTCCAATCTCATTCAGTTTATATAAAGACAGACAATGTAGATTAATGTATCAGCATCACAGATTGTGAGCTGGAAGACTTGGATTTCACTTCTGGATCTGCTTTGGACTAGTCGCCTTTGAGAAAAATCATTCAGTCTTTTAGACACTCCGTTTACCTTGCTGTTAAATGGGAAATATTTTAGTGTCCGTGCTACATCATTTCACTGATTATTTTACCTGCCATTGCAGTAGACAGAATAGGCCTCCTATTCCCTGCAGAGTTTCAGTAACGTGCTGACAGCTGCAGTCTTTCATGCCATAGCCAGCATAATCTCCAAAGTAGGTGAGGAGATGACCGTAATGAAAATATCAAGTGCTTCGGAATAAATCCTCTAGAATAAATGTAGTATTTTCTTCAGCTGTATGATTAAACAAGGTGTTTTATCTGTCCACAACCATTAAGATATACAGGAAATGATGTTAAGCACAAACCCTCAAGTTAAGAACAGAACTAAAACAGCTACAGGTTCAGAGGCCACTCGTGACAACAATTTTAATGTTCTACACAAATTCCTCTTTATGCATAACAATCATTATAGAAATGTAATCAAATTATCTATGAGTGTAACAGAAGAAAAAACAAGTGTGACACTTGAGACAATTTAAAAGGAGCGTGACTCCAGTTGAGGGCAAACTATCAAAGAACTCTTAGTCTGAAAGCTAAACAGGTAAATAATAAATAATTTATTTAAATTTATATTTAAATAAATAATAAATTACCTGTTGATAAAACAAGTAATTTGCAAGGACTCCTTCAAAAATAACTTGCAATGAACAGTAAACGTAGGAAAATGTTTCAGAATTTTCTGTTGAAGGTTCACCACCATGAGCAAACTGGTTCTTCATGAAATGCGTAAAACAAGAGCCTGTAGCAGTGTCTGCTTTTTTTAATGACGCACTCATCTTCTGGTCACAGCGGAAAGCCTGATTTAAAATCTCCCATTTGCAGATACTTAACTACTGGTAAGTAGTAACACAAACCTAACTATTCATTTTGAAAACGTATGAGTTTTTTTTTTTTTTTAGGAAAAGCAGAAACTACCAATAATCTTTGAAGTATTGCCCATTAACTGAGGAATACAATTACACAGTGAATATAACGCCCCTTATAGTTTGTTCATTTCTGATATCTCAGCTTCTAAAGCAAAGGTATGAAGGGAAGTTTTTCCTTCCAACATATCCTTTATGTATATAAAGACAATGTTTGGATTACGACAAGAAAAGTCTACAAGAGCAGTATTTGCATCACCGGTTACATGCACTCATATTTACAAAAAGTTATTCACGAGATTACATACACTTGCAGGAGGGGGAAGGAGAAAAGGCACTATAAACAGCTTTACAACTTGCAAACACATCAATAGAAAGACATGTCACTTCTCTACCCTACATGGGTTTTGTTTTAAACATTTAAGACAGGTAACATTAATACTGTAGTTTATCACAGTAATCATACATACAGAGAAATTTACAGAGACTTGACAGTCTTCCTCCACACCCAGAGTGATTAAATTCTTAATTGAAAAAGGTGTGGCACAGAATTAGTCTTACTACTGTAAGAAGATTTACTTCAACTCTTTAGCCTTTGAATCTCTGTGTAGAGGATTACCCTTGAAAAGCAAATATTTTCCTGTAGGTATCGACATAAATCCCCTGCATCGTCTGAATCAACGTATCCAACACAGACATGAAATATCTTAAGACCTTCTTTTGTAAGAGGAGTGATACAATACCGTCCAGAGAGCACAAAACAAGACTGTTAACTTATTTTTCTAACTCAAAGAAGTGGATTTAACACGTATTTTGCAGTGAGTGGTGTAACAATGAAATTGCTTCATGTTTGTCATTCATTTGGTATATGACTGCTGCTTGAAAGCATCTTCTAATCACTTTTTAAGAGACAGATATTACTGTAGACACTTCTCAGTAATAATTCTGACCAGGATTAATATCAGAAAAGGCTAATGACAAAATTGTGACTACACCGAGAACAACATAAACTCAAAATACCTCTTCGTCTATTTCATATAAAGAGTCTTTTTTTTATTCCTTCTAAAAAGCTTCATTCATAGGCAAATGTCTACTGACATACTGAAAAAAAAAAAATTTTAAGAGCACTTCACAGAGTTATCCCTTTAGCAAAAAAGGAAGAGAGATTTAAAAAGGTAATCTACTGGGTTTTCTTAGATGGCATTACAATCTATATATAAGGCTTTATTCATGAAAAATATGCTTACCCGGAAGATCCAATGCTTTTGCACACACCAAGAAGAGGCCGCTTCTCGGAAAAATTATCACATTTCTGAGCACCTAATAAGAGGGAGAGCAAAAAAGAAGCAAATCACTGTGTACTGTTTGCGTTACCTTTCAAAGTATAGCTGGGCATGTTGTGGGGGCCCAATATATTGGAAGGATATTGAATATATAACACAAAACTCACAGCCTGGACAAGATTAGTGATAGAAATACAAAAAACAGGCAGAGTCATGGACACTGGAAGAACTGTTCTTGAAAGAGACAGCAATGAGTAACAAAACAAGTAGCAAAATCTGGCCAGGATTCTGGAGTTATTTTCTATTCATTCCAGTTGGGGTTAAGGACTCTGTAACAAGTAACACTTGCTCACTTTTCATTGTTTTATAAAAGTTGTCTGTAATAAGGCTGTCACCAACTCTGCGTGGGTTTCCCACATTGGTTTCCAATTTATTCTACTGAGGTACAAGTGCAGTGTAAGAGCATTAACCATCAGAGCAGCCACTCTCTTCAGCGTGTGACAAGCCGGGCTGCCAGCGTTCGCCCGAAGCACAGCCGTGCTTCAGCCCATGCCCTGCGCCTAAGAAAATAGAAGATTAAATTCAAAACAGTCTTCAATAAGTTCTGCCAGTCCTGCCTGCCCGGGGGTTCAAGCATCCCGCCACCACTGGCACCAGCGCCGGGCAATCAAATCCAGCCTCCTGTCTTCCCAAACTGCACTCACACCTTCCCTCCTGAACCACCCAATTGTTAAATACGCCACACTTCTGAAAATGGGATTTTAGAAGTTTTGAAAACTTTGCCTTATTGCTACAGTAACAGAAATAAAACTAAAATTGAGTAAAAAAAAACAAAACAAAACAACTCTCCTCTACTTGTGAACAATGTTTACTAAACTCCAGGGTATATTTCTATGCAACTTAAATAATAGAATAACAACCACCAACACTAAATTTCCTCCATTTTCTTTCAACCTTCGCTTTTTTTAATTATCTATCTATAGGTATGCATGTGCACAGTGAATAATGGAAAATTTTTTTCTTCATTATACACCAAACCCTTTGATCTATGAAGAATATTAGTGATATAGTCTGTTCAAAATTTAATTCACAAATACTAGTGTACTGCACTAAATCAATTATTCAGAAAGGCACAACAATTAACAATATACATTTTGACATAACAGTCTCTGTTAATTATTAATAACTCAGGCACATGCAATTAATTTGTAACGAAAACTGTTCAGTACTCTCATCTGTACAAGGATAAGTCTTCCCTCCTACACATTTGGGTATTTATAAAGTCAAATGGGTCACATCAATAATTTCACCATTAACAATAGCTTTACAAGTAACCTAAAACAGCCAAATGTATTTTGCTTTTATTCCTATTATTTCAAGGGCTTTTATGAGTCATACCTGTACTGTATGTACTGACCTGTAAATTGATAAATGAAACATATAGTCGTCTTAAGAATCTGGCAACCAATTTGTTTTCTTCAATACAAGTAACAGATGAACTCCATTTGTTTCTGTTCACTTAGCCAGTCCCTCAGCATTAAGGGTGAAATGCTGACTCTACCGGGAGTTCTGACATTGATTTAAATGGAGCCAGGATTTTACCTTAAGTATTTAACTTTTCTTC
>VYZM01011049.1:315921-341264 GCA_013398915.1 Dromas ardeola | reverse complement strand
CCCCCCCCCCCTTTTTTTTTTTTACTAGGATATATTAGAGACATGAATTCACATTTTTTTTATGGTCTAGTTTTAAGTTTAACGACGAGGAAGGGGGAGCAAGGGGAAGAAAGGTGGTGGGGAGCACAGGGAAACAACTGCACAAAAATCAAAAGGAATACCAGGTTTTAATACCCACAATACAGATTTGCAAAATTTGTACGATAGGTGCTTAAACTTCTGATTTCAGTCTGTAACAACTGAGGCTCTCATTTGAAAAAAAAAATCCATTTTCTACTTCAAATACATACTTTCAGAATGTAAATATTAATACTGTAGAAAAGGATCATTATTTTGAGGACTCTACAGGGCATTAAATCAGGTTAATAGCAGTCCCATTCATGAGATTGCAAAAAGCGACATGTGTTGTTCTCTGCAACGCTTAATGGAGTCAGCAACCCTTTCTAGTTCTGCGGTGGGATTTAATCTTCCAAGTTATGGTGGATTAATTTTTATTTGTAAAATTGTGTTTATTTGCAAGTGCGATACACTGACGTTGTACACACCTGCTCCACACACAGTGTTTAACAAAATGCAGCAGGATGATTGAAATGAAAAACAGCTAGCTAAATCCCTCAAATACAAAAAGTATTGAAATCCTGTTGCAAAGTCTTTTTCTTAAACTCCTTTTATTCTAAATCCTTTTAATTCTGTCATATAACACTACAGCATTTATAAAAAGCTGAAAATCCTGACAAATCACACAATTAAAGTAATGAAAACTGTCCTTCCTGCCAACAAGGCACCACCTTATCTACAGCTCCATTTAGCTAAATGATACATGTTTTTTTAAAAAAAAAAAATCTTACTTCAGTTAGTATACTTAAAACTGAAAAAATATATCTGCAGCTAAATGAAATTTCATACAAATCACCATTTAGAACTTTATGAAGTCAAAAGGTTACCCACACATAAGCTCAAAGCAGCTTATGTACTGTACTTCTGATGAAACTGTGAATAGATATCTCTTGGGCCTGCTAAGGCCTCTCAATAACGCCAATAACAATAATAATAACAGCAGCAGCACACTTTTTTAAAGAATAAAAATGAAACCCCACACAGGAATTCAAAAGCGACTCAAAACTATGAAAAGTACCCTCGTTTCCCTCGAGTAAGAAATCCACTTTATAAATATCAAATGCCAACCTATTTAGCAATAGCATATATGCACAATGGAGCAATTTTTCTGCTAGGTAATTCCACTGACCAAGTTCCATCACAGCCCTTTAATGATGCAGTGCATCTCCCATTCAACTAAACCCCTCTTATTTCTATCTGTTCCTTGAAAATCGTGTTGCATTTGTGGTCCTGCCCCACGTCAGTGTAGGTGCCAACCAGTATCTGGAAACGCATCGGGCCACATGGCTGGCATTCACTACATACGGTTTTCACTCCCTATTTAGCTTCTTCCTTTCAGGAGGAGAAAAAAAAAAAAAAAGAAAAAAATCTTTCTTCACATTTCTTAATCACTCCTATTTTGTGTCTGCTTTCTTATTGAACACAAATGCAGGAAAGCAGACGTGCTACTTGAAACAGAAGTGAAGATGTTCGTGTCAGTCCTAAAAATAGGAATGAATTCTTTCCTCAGATTCAGGGTAGGATCTATAAGGTAGCATCTATAAACACCCCATTTCCTGCACAGATAAGCTCTAACTGCATTACTCAATATCATGCCTGATCAACAGCGCTGCGACTGCTGTCCTCATCCCAGACCTTCAGGTCCTCCTTCAGGATTTAATGTTCTAGACTGTGAACATCATATTATTCTCTCTCCCTTAACTCCCCACGTCACCCTGACATTTCAAGTTTCAAAGTCCAATACCTGCATCACCATACCTGGTTCCTAACATCTCCCCAGAGTCATCACCCCAGAACCTCCTCAACTCCAGCTGATTTCCGTGTCTGCTGCCTCTTCAGCCCATCCCACCCTCCCACGTCTGAGCCAGCAACATTGCAAGAACCAGCGGTCGCTGGAGATTATTTTCTTGGCAGTTCTGTCAAAGAGACAGAGCTACGATGTTTAGAAAAAGCTGTTTTTCCTTCTGCGCAGCACCACGGTTTTATTCTCTGATAACTATGTAGCTTCTATATGTAAAAAAAAAAAAAAAACCACACCAAAAAGATGACCTTGAAACATTTGCTAGTGATCAGAGTTTCTAGTCACACATTAATTGAGGACAAACAGAAATATTTTATTTTCATTGAATCTTGTTTGAAAAATTTAAAAGACAGTCTAATACGGTGAAAGTTTAAGGTCTAACCATCTAACGCATTGATGTGATGTGGCCAGAATTGCAATGGCGGGACGCGGGTCAGTCCACAGAGCTTCAAAGAAATTAGTATTTTAAAATGCCATGCTCCAAAATTCTTCCCTATAATATCTATAAAAGGCTTACTTGCTACGCTTGAGAATTCTGTTCTGTAATTTCTATAATCCACAGACATTAGCGTTCATTATGCCATAACAACCCACATAACAATTACAAAACACCAAAACCTAAATGCACACCTGCATGACCCACTTACACCAACTGAAATCTGGCTACCAACGCTCCTGCTTGTTCAGCTTGTAGGGCCAGTTCCTTTGCTCTACACACCGTGCAATTATTTTGGCCTTCAGGGACTTAAAACCACTAAGCCACCCAAGTGGTTGAATATATACAAACCTCACATCTGCCTTCCTTTAGAAAGCAACCTAAATATTGTAGTTCTTTTAAGTATACCTGCACATAAAGCTGAGTAAGCTTTTGAGGTTCAAATTTTATTTTACCAAAATCAAAGATGTAAGCAGTGGCGTACAGAGATAAACCTGCTGCAGAATTTAAACTTTTAACAGCTTTAGATTTTCAAATGCGAAACTACTGTGTCCCAACTAATTTTAGCTTTTCATGCTGATTCTATTTTTCAACCCTTCATCTGTAAGGTTCCCGTGGTCCATAGTTACTTTAAACATAATACCTCTGATTTCTTTCTTTTATTTCTTTTCTTATTTCCTTTTTTCCCTTATCAATCCATTTGACTAAGCAGTCAAATTCACTGAGAGATGTAGGTCTATTATATCATCTTTTGTGCAAGCAGCATAATCTAGAAAATGGCAATTAATTAATTCAGTTCACTGGAGGAATTTATTTTCATAATTTGGAGACATAGAAATAGGTTTTACAGACAATGACCGACCTAAACTTCAACACACAAGCCTGCCCATCATGTACCCTTTAACCATGAATTACCACACACAACGCTATTCCTGCAGCTTTTCCTTATTTCTTGATCAACTTTAAACTATGCAAGTCTACCTTAATAAATGCGATAGCAAAGGCAGAAAGCAGGTACTTGGCCAGGGTTTTGTATAACGACCTGGGCTAAGTAATGAGAAATGGGAGACTGTAGCACTAACTCACTTCAGAAAGCAGCAATATTCTGATTTTGTAGGAAAAAGAATGGCAAAGCTAGGTGAAGTAAATGTATCATTTCCGTAGCACTGATTTCAGAGGTATATACGCAATGGACCTCAAAACAAAGTCAAAACACAACACATTTTTAAAAATACTAGAAGAGTTCTGATACTGTTTTATTACTGACTTCACAGGTCAAAGAATATGCAACTACTACAGAAAGCCTAAATAGGTAATATCCTTACTGTTTCTATAAATATGCCAGAAATGCTAATCAAAAGAGAAAAAGCACAAGACAAATGTAGGAATATCCAAGACAGAATACTTAATAACATACAGAACTCAAACTCAGCATCGTTTCAATTCTGCAAGCACGTATTCACGCAGTCAGTTCCCTCAGAAATGAGAGGGGCATCATCTAGAGGAAGTGGTGAGAAATCAGAAAACACGTTGAAGAAAGAATATGAATAATTAGGTTAGTGGGACTAAATAGAGCCATTAGGTACTGTGTGAGAGGAAGCTCAATACAGAGTAACTTGAGCAGCAGTGAGGACATCACAAATCGGAATCATATAAAACGGAGAAGGGAGTTAGAACACCCTGATTTTTGCTTGGTTCTCTCACTTTCATTAACTACAATCATGTTACCAACTGTAGTTTCCTCTTCAGTGAGAACGGCAGCTAAATTTAAGTGGCAGAGTTCCAGCTTTGTTTTGTATCTACCACTTAGTATTTTCTCCTTTCTAATAGCCACAAAGTCACATCAATTTGGCTTCAAACATATCTTTGTACGCTTGTTTTATCTGAAGAGACAGAGAAATCCAGAGCCCAGCAAACCAGGCACTTGTACACATATAAATAAGTACTAAACCGAATCAGAGCACGGAGATTCAAAAGTGAAGAAGAGCTAGGCGAGTTAGAAAGCCGTGCCAAATCAGATGGCTCGGCAGATAATGCAGCATGAGGCACGCAAAGTGCCAGGACTTAGTATTCTCATTGGTAAGAGTGACAGCGTCCAGACAGAGATGTTCTCATCTTCTGAATATTAGCTATGCAACTTTATCTCCTCTCTTAAGCCCGAAATTTGGTCACAGTGTAAACCTGCAGTCTCCAAAATGGCCATTTATATGGCTTTGATTATTTTCTACAGCACACAATATCTACTGTTGAAGGCAACAGTAGATATTCTCTGTTCACAGAGAAGAGTTAGTATCTTCATTTTTCAGCGCGATTTACAGAAATCTCTCAGTTCTTTACGGAAATCTTATCCAGGCTGCAGACCAACCATGCCACGGACACAAAGACATCAAAGCACTGCGGGCTGGGCCAGGTCAGGTCTTGCCTGGTTTGTTGGCTCTGACAAAACCCTGCCCGAACGCTGCAGTGGAGCTGCCAGGTCAGCCCAGTTCCAGGAGCCATTCCGCCGCTCCAGCATGGCACAGAGCCTGAGCTAATAAACCTCACCGGATCCCAGCTGGCAGCGTGCAAGGCCAGCTCTAGATACCGCACCATGCTCCTGCTACTAGGACCACTTAAAACCTGCTAAATCAGATTTGAGGAGGTTGCCTTTGCCATAAGCCTGCATGAAATAAGCCTGTATGAAATAACGCTTTTGAAACAATGCTTTATTATGCTATGAGGCACAAGATGCAGCAGAGGATCTAACATCAAAGGACCATAGTATTTTAACAAAATAGTTGACAAACTATTAAGTTCTGCTACTGTAAAGTCACCAAGTTAAAACCATGAGCTTTCCTTTCACACCTGGGAATGAGTCTCTTATCACGAACTAAGATCTGTTTCTAGGAACATGCCAAATCCATCTACCAAGAGAGTCCTATTTTCAATAATTCCCTTTTTACAGCTTTACAGTAAAATAGTGTTTGAGCCTACTGATGGTAATCAGCTTCTCCTTTACAAACTCCTTTTATTTGGTTCAGAATCATTAGAGCTCATGTGTTAGTTATCTAAGGCCTCTTATTACAGCTTTACTTTTATCTGATTCCAGATACTGGTCAATGATACATTCATGTACTTTTAATCAAAGATTTATTTAAACCAAGCCATGTAAAAAGAGACCAAAACATGTTTTTAAAAGGTTTGACTTAATTTAATATGAGCTAATTTGAATAGTTTTCTAATGTAACAACTGTCATTGTTAGATGCTAAATATATGCAATTTATAGAGAGAGAGTAAGTGCTTGAAGGAGTTCATGAGCAGTATAACTTACTAGACTGAAAAATCAGAAAGCACTATTTTACTGTCAGAAAAACCAGAACTTGTAGGTCCTTTAATTAATTTACTTCATTTTCATTTACACTTCTCCTTCTCTTCTTTTTTCCTTTGAGAGAGGAAGGGGCACAGACATCCATTACTTAATGACCCACGTAACAGCAAAAAAACATAGCTCACCAGGAATTACACAACGTTCCCATAAACAGAATAAAATGCTTGTGAAGTATTTTGCTTTAAATGACTTTAACCTATAACAGAGCTACAGAACCGCACATACGCATACTTTGCGTATTCCTCTGCTCAGGAAATCACTCAGACAATGTAAAATGTGTCCATTAAGCCTTTAACTTTCTTCATTTACTTTCTTTGAAACACTCAAAATTATTATAATTTACTATTTTTGTAAATAAAATTTAAACAATTAGGTTTTAGGCTATATTTTTTAGTTCACTAATTAATTCATAATATACTAGTACAATTTGTAATCCAGCAGAAACCAAAAAAACCTTTTGGTACCTAGAAGTACATTCTTTTTATCCCTGAAGTAAAACACGGCAATCAATTTAAACTGGAAATGCCACTCAGCAGCTGTACAGAATACCTTGCCCAGCTGAAGTTACAGGGAGAGTGGATAAGAAAACGTTGACGAAACCAAAAATGAGCCAGGACACCAACGGATCTTAGGCTTTTAAGAAGTCTACCATCAGATTCTGTGTTTAGATTGACCACTGTCTTTTTTTTTTTAAAAAGGGATTTACTTGTTTACGTATAGTTCCTTAAATTTTGCAACAAGCTCTTCCAGGGGGTTAACTCAGAACTTCTCAAACAATCCTGTTTAACAAACTAAGCAGCTTGTCTCCAAAGTTGATAAAACGGTATTTAAGCAGTAAAAGAAAGGAGGTGCCTATTGGCACTCAAGGGATCGTGATAAAAGCTCATCTACTAAAAAGGTCAAACGGTTTGAATAAAGTTTACATAAAATAAATAGAACGGAAACAAATTAGAAGCTAGTACCACCTCAAAACCAAATTCCATTGTCTCATTACTTTTACTGGAGTGGAAAAGCAGCCCTTTCTAAAAAAACTCATAAAAAGCTGCAATTGCTAAACTTAACGTACTAGTAGACTATTTAGATCATTTCACAGTTTAGAAAATACTTGGTATTTTCTTCATAAATATTTAAATAATCGAAAAAGGAAGTTTTCTCTTCGTACAAACTATATCACTTAGATCAACGACTTGTGGCATTATCTTACTTACATTGTTTCAGTTTCAGCTCCTGAATGGGTAACAAAAAAAGACATACTATCCTTCTTCTAAGGACTTTTACAGTGCAGAAAGGCATCACATTATAAAAAGACGTTATAATGCACTATAACGGGAGCTTTTAATAAATGTTAATAATTTCTAGATCTACTGCTGTCAGCCATGCCTTGCTATACAAAAGTAATTTCAATATTATAACAATAAAATATTGTTAATAAATGTTTCCAAATAAAATTGTTAACATCTCTGCACTGATCTCCGAGCACAGATATACCTAGATATCCTCTAAACTACAAAGGAAGAAGCATCAAAGCTAAAATCTGAAGAAGAAACTGGAGGAAGCACTGGATTACAGAGTACGAGGAAGAAGTAAATAATACTTGTAGAAAGCTATTATGAAGGTGACCAGTTTAAAATTAATAGAAAAATCTACATATCACATTATAGCAATGATTTGGACAAAGATCTGTAAAAAAACAAGTTATGCTTAATTGTGAACCATATAAATATACACTTACTGATTTGTGGAGCCGGTAAAATCCGTGCAGCTCGAACTGGACCATGGCGGACAGAGAAGAGTTCCTGAGCTTCACCACTGATCTGCAAAACATACAGATTACGACCACATGATGTAAAAAAAACCATATACTTATAAAAATATATATATTTAGTAGATAAGAAAGTAGGTAGAAGACATTGTTATGAAAGGCAAGTGAGAAAGTAAGTTGGTAAGGCATTGCCTTTCTAACCAACCGTATGCAATTTCGCTAAATGAGAATATCCCAGAAGTCTTGAATAACAAATTATAGCAACAAAGATGGCCTGCCTCTAAAAATGCATGCCTCAGACTGCGTGAATGAGATACTAGCACTACCTACTATTAATGACTATACATGTTTTAAAAGAAACAAGACTTGTAAAGTTGACTGCCTGACTAAATTAACAAAAATTCAAGGAACCTGAAACACAAGCATTTATTCTACACAGCGCATGTTTCAAAGAAAAATGCTAACTAACCAATGATCAAGAGTGGCAAACATCAGTGGTAAAAAAATCAGAGAATGTGATATATCGGTACATTCCATATTCTCCAGGTGTGAAAATTATGTTTAAAAATAGGGAGTCGAACGAATTAAGTTTGTCACTTATGGCAATCTTGAAAAGATTAAACCAGAAGCAGTTAAGAAGAATTTCCAGACTTCCTGTAAATGGTCAGTCAGAATGCATTTTCATAACTGCTGGTAATGGATCCGATATGGAACGTCAAACTTCAGGAAAATGGCAAACATTATGAAGCTCATTTCCAAATAACCAACAACTTAAAACAGATGTAATGAGTCTAAGAATGTAGCCAATGTGCTGGCATAAAGTTTGGCAAACAAGCAGTTTACCATATCAGAAGTGAGTACAATTTGGAACAAGGTTCTTGTGAGTCAATAAACTATAAAACCAAGTTAGCTTTTTGAAATGACATTTTATAGTTGCTCCCATTTCTTTCTGCACTTCAGAACACACGTTCAGAAAGTTAAAATACTACTACTGTTTAACCAACAAGTCGTGAGTACAGTACTTCAGTCTGTAAGCTTACTTCCAGTCTTAACCCTGAGACACAGTATTTTCACTGCTTTAGATAATGTGGGCAGAATGAAACCTGCCCCGCTGAAGCACAAGTCTTTCTTAAGATTACTTTGAAAACATCATTTACTACATGATAGCCCATCATTCTGTAAACAGTAAGTAAACGCAGAATGTAGTGAATTATGGCTTTTACATATTACACCCAGAATAACTCTCAAGCTACACAAGTTTGGGGAAATAACATTCTTAGCCATTTTAGTTTTGCAGACAGCTAGCAGTTCTACATCGGTATGAATCAACATTACTGTCAATGATGCCATCAGAATTACTCCTGATGGACACAACGGTTTTAAAACCGTAATCAATATGAGAATTAATCCCTTAGTCTACCCTGCTTTTATTTTATTAGGCAGATGTTCCAATCACAGCGGATTCTCCTCTTCCAGCTAGCAGCAGCATCTGAACAACGTAAAACCCTGTGGCACTGCAGCTTTTGCAAAGCAAGTTTAATTCTCCCTCTGGGACAGCAAGAGGCCTCTGCTCCGAAGAGCTTGCTGACCAGATTCTATACAGGGCAAAAGAACGACGATCAGAAATCAAATCAGTAAAGGTTTGCTGATTGTTTTTAACAAATCATGAGTTTGGGTGACAGTGTGGGAGGAAAAGAAAGAAAAAAAGCACATAACATCTGCATCCAGAAAAGACAGCTTATACACATAATAATGCACAGCCAAGCAGAAAATGAGAAAAATTGAAGAGAAAGGGAGTAATAAAGAGATGAAAAGAGATGAAGACAACAGCACATTTTCTATCCATCAGAACACATCAGCTCTATGAAAAGGGAAAGGAGGAAATGAAGAAAAAGAAAAATATAAGGCTTTGGAACTATTATTATTGGCAATTAAAGATTTTTTCCCACAAATCATGAAAATGCTGTTTCACATGTGTATGCACATCAACGGCTATGAATGAAAACAAGAGGGAAAAGAACTAGCACAACAAAAGCACGGAAGAAGTGATTCACGTAAAATAATCCAACCCAATTCAGTCACCTCCTCCTACTTTTTAACTATGCCAACGCATCAGCTCTAACTCAAATCTACTTCAAATAAAGTTATAGTCCCAGAAGTAAGATACACTAAGAAGGCCAAACCTTCTTAACTCAGTTTCTGCTCCTAAATACACTGAACTCCAGCGAGTGTGCTGATTTAGCCTGTGATGCCAAGACCTGGTAGAGCTCAAAGTTGAGATTTTCAAAGAAAAGCCTAGAACGTACAAATACAAGTGAAGTTAATTTGTACTTCAGCACCTAACGTGAAAACCCCAGCCCAGCTCTCTCCATGCATATAATGCTTTTACTTTTTAATAATTAATATTCATTACTTGAAACAGAACTATTTTATCATTTTATAATGGCGGGAAATTACAGAAAGAAAGGTTAAATGGACGAACCAAAGCCACTGGATTCAGACAGTGACAAAGACGAGATGATTACAGGTAGTTAGCTCCTGTTTTGAGACCACTGCAATGTTTAATGCTGTATTGTAACGTGTCCTTTCCTCTCAATCTGTGTAGGATTCCCCCCACCCCAGGAATGGGGCAACTGTTTAGAACTGAAGAAAAAGGCTAGTGAATGTTCAGATAACTTCAGCCATCTGTACAGCTCGTGTACTTAGCAGGTTTTATGCTGCTGACTCCAGGGAGGCAAAGAGGAGAAAATTTTAAGGCATACCCCCACTGTAGATTTTGTAATGAAAAAACAAAATTCAACCCAAGCACTGGCATCTTATTTGTAAAGAAAAAGCCAAATTCAGTGAAAAGCTCAAAGAAGTTTACAAAACACCTGGATGTGATGCTACAACATGGATTAAATCAAAACACCAATATTTAACCTACCATAGCTCCATAAAATAACAGTTTTCTTAAAGGATTTTTTTTTAAAGTTGTGTATCCTTAACTGTTCTATAGAAACAGGAAATCATAGAAGGCATTGGACTTTGTTGCATGCCCTGAATTAGTAAGAGCTTGTTTGTTCCTCTGGTTTGTTTGGCATTGAAAAATGCATTAGGGCGTCAGAGTTCAAGATTTTCTTTGACTTAAAATTAGCTTTTTCAAACACTACTACCAGTAGAAGCTTCTGCTATTTGCAGTCCTGTAAACTTCTGAATTAACTGTGGTTTGCCCTTCATTTATCTATATAAAACATAAAACTTTACTACCATTGCTGAGGCCACACATACCAATTTTGACTGAAAGCACCATCTTCAGGGTAGAGCGATTATATAGTCCGATCTTCCTGCCAGGTCAGGCCTTATCTCACTCCTGAGACAGCCAACACAGACGGCCAATCTTTGCTGTGAATGGGACACTTATTCCACCAGGAACTGAAGTGGGACAAGGAACTACATTTAACATGAGCCCAGCCCCATTGCTAAATGGCGAACAACTTTGTCACTGCCAGTTTGGGCGAGATGTGGGCTGGCACGCATAAGGAAAAAGGCTCCACATCCCATTACCAGTCCCTTGAGCTACACAGTCTCATAAGCATAGACAAAATATAAATAGACTTCATGAACTGAAAACAGAGCTTTAAATTCTTCAAAAAGCACCTGTGAAGAAACTAGGCTGTGGCTGCCATTTTGGATTTGATCCAGCTAAGTAGCGAGTCCCTGTGGCAGCTTTCAAAGCTCTTAAAAGTTTTTCTTTCCCATTCCGAAAGCCAAGAATATTTCCAAGCAGGTTTCAAGAATTGAATATTAAGCTATAAAAGCAGCTCCAGGTACTCGTTCTATGAAAGAGTGAATCCAAGATGACGGCTCCAAGCTGGTCTGATAGAACATTTCAGCTTTCCCAGCGCCTGGTATCAAACCACAAGCCCCAGACCTACATGGATGGCTGCAAGCGAAGAACACACCAATTCAAAAACTGGCCCCCAGTGAAGTCTTCGTCGCTCTCTTCCCATAATGAGAGGCTGAAAGAGGAAGAAGAACTCTCTCGTCCACTTAGACGTCTTGAGCTTCTGCTTAAAATATGACAGACCAGAAATCTGGAGCACTGGTTAATTTTTGATGACAGAGCTTTATTGTTCGGAGCACACCAGTTTGCACCCATAAGAAAACAGAACAAAGGAAGTTTTGTTCACACTAAGGATAACTAATAGTTTCCAACCATAGAAAATGGTTTTCACATGGTGAAAAAAAAAAAAAAAAGTCAAACGTCCACCGAACTGAAACAAAACTGAGTTCGAAACTCAATGCTTAAGCTACTATGCAACTATATAAAAAGAAACTACTTGTATATTAAAAAACTGCCACAAAGCACAGGGAAGATACCAGCAGGAGGGTTTTTTTTTTTTAATATTCTGATATATGTTTTAAATATGATATAGATATCATTATATGATATAATATGACAATAAGCAATTGACAGATACTACCACAAAATATTGTTTGATATAATCATATCGGGTTACAGACTACTACCAGTCATCTCACTACTGAGACAGTAAGGAAAAACTGTTAGCAAAAGGACAAATTTTATCACTTTAGTTCAGAAATTCAAACAGTCCGCTTTTTCATTCAAAACAAATCTCTGTAATTACCTAGAAATTATAAGAATTTAGATGCTTAAAGAATGTTACAGATGTCTACTCTATGGACTGAATTAAGTATTAAACTGCACCTAGCATTTAAAATTCTGACAACGCTAATTGAATTTTTATAAAATTTAAAGCTTAGAAATTATTGTGGTTACAGTTTCCTCAATGTTCTCACTTCATTTGTCATACATTTTGAGGAGTTTTAGCATGATCAGGCTGCGGGCTCACTATAAAGTTCTAATTTGGGGGACAGTTCTGCATTGTTTTTAATCACTTCATTTCTATACAAAGACAAGAATGCCACGGACAATATTGGAAGCGGGCAGAACACAGGTACTAACACCCTTCATGACTCCTCATCCTAGCTTTGACCCATCCAAGAAGAGCTACACAAAACACCGTTAGGACTCTTCTGATACCTCCCACCACAACCTTTGCACAAGATTTTTTTCCCAACTGGTGTAGGGTTTGACAGGAATAAAAAAAAAACAAAAACCACCTTCCAACAGTTCTGCAGTCACTTCATGAGTGTAAAACCAGAAGATTTCTCACATACTGCAGGCATCTGTGGTGTAAAAAAGCAATGCCTCAGAAAATTATTTGCATAGATGTTTTGTAAAGTCCTTAGACATTTTTCAGGGTTACCAGGTCAGGTCATTACTACATTTTCCAAGTGGCTAATAGAAGCCTTAACAGCGGTACCCTATATCAGGAGGAGGTCTGGACAGAGGAAGGACTGCAGCTACTATGTGATAAGCAACTAGTCCTTTTCCCAGCTCTGAAAGGCAAAGAATTACAAAGGGACTAACACGAGCACACCGAAACCCCAGCAGACAGGGCTTTTGAT
Source organism: Dromas ardeola (assembly GCA_013398915.1). NCBI lineage: Eukaryota > Metazoa > Chordata > Aves > Charadriiformes > Dromadidae > Dromas > Dromas ardeola. The sequence continues at coordinate 328,305 of VYZM01011049.1, read as the reverse complement.
AAACAGCTGAGAAAACAAAATGGAACTGGCATGTCTGACTTACCATATACATCCATCTATACATACACACACCCCCCCCATCTGCTGTACAACTGCAGTTTTAACAACTTAAAAAAACCCATAGCATTACTGACAGCAGCATTTAAAGAAATTTAAAGTCTGGCAGTGGAGAAATGGCACTGCATGATGCCATCCTTGTCCAATGAGTCCTCTGCATTCCAGAGGTCTCCACACGGAAGTCACCTACCATTTGGGCAGACACATCCCAGCAATCTGTGGCAGCATCATTATACCACAGCCTTTAAGTATTTTTTGCTAAATATACAGTTGTGCTTGTTATTAAAAGGTCCCTTTGGTAGTTCCTACTTGGTTCAATTCAAGCTTGATAGTTCTTTTTTAATTCTAGTATGAGCCATTAAATTAAGATGATTTTTCTTCTTCTGAAGGTTCCAGCATACAATAAAAAAAAAAAAATATCTGCCACAAAACCAGCCAACATGCATTTCGCTGAACAGGAACATCTAGAACAGACACTTGGAAACCACATTAGGCAGAAACCAATTCCAACTGTATTTGAAACATGAAACTGGGAGCAAGGGAAAAATAAATTCCAAATAAAACACAAAACTACACTGCACAATTATCAAATAGCAACTTCTAGTCATACTTTTGTATATTCAAAGATTTCTCCCCACTTAGCAAGGCATATTTTAAGAACACTTTTAACCTTCCCACCCTCATTTCAAAACAAAGATCAAAGAAAAGTCATTTGGATGGACACCTTCCGCTTCTTATGCAATACAGATTTAGACACTGCACTTCAAAACCCCAGCCGGTACTCCAGCACCCAGCAGTCCAAACATTATTTCAGTGCTTTGAAGCAGCCCTAATGGTATCTTCCATTTGCAAGTAACACTTCTGTAGTCAAAGATCTTACTCCAAGGAGATGTTAATGTGAAACCACTCAGACTGCAGAGAGACACACACTCCTGGAGGCCGACTGGGAAGGTGTTTAGAAGTCAATGTAACACCATTACGGAGAGTGTCAGCTTAGAAGCTGTCATAAACACTTCATAATCACTCAGACACAAACCGGACTGCCTGCAACACATTACTTTATTAAGTGCTGAATAGAGGTTCGATTGTATGAATAAAAAGCACAATGCCACAGATAATAGCCTCGCTGAGTAGATTTTCACATAAATGTCAAATTGTTACTTTTTCAGATTGAAAGGTTTTTAAACGAGAGAGATCCGTTTTTTCTTAAATGGAATAATGTTGCTTAATTACAAGCTAAATACTGAGCAAGACCAAGGAAGGTTTGTGTTATATGGAAGGACGCAAAAAAGTGGTGCCAAGTAAACTCTAAATATTTAAGTCTGGCACATAACTGCCAGATTTTATTTTACTCAGACTAAATAGGCAAAAAAATGCAATGGAGAAAAAACAACGTGGAAAAAGAACAGGTTATGTTTCCTCCAAATTCATTGGATATACAAATCCTACTCTGAAAAGATATTTAAAATTGATGTTAAAGGCTATCAAACTGAGAAACTCTCCAAGACCATTCCAACACTGACATTATACTAACACATACAAATTGCACAGGCTGAAGCTGTACCTCTCTGGATATGGTCTCAGAATTTCGCAGACTATAGAAATGAAGGGCTGACAAAGTGATGCAGTATCTCTACAGTTAACATTCTTAAGATGGACGGTAAAATATTTCCACATTTGGCATTTTTTCCACTTCACTGGACTTGCCCCCCACCAATTAAAAATACCTCTGCAAAAAATGAAAACTAAGATAAACTGTCCTGCAATTTCATTTTTCTTATTTTTCCTAAAAATATTAAATGCTATCAAAATCTAGGAATTATGAACAAGTGAAACACACTGGGGAAAAAAGACAACCTGGCTGTATTGTCCTACTAAAAAAAGAAGGTAACATCAGGTATTCCATGGCCTAACTTGTGGCCAATTCAGACACAAGAAGGGAAAGAAAACAAAGAAAGAAAAAAAAAAGAAAAAGAAGACACCAACCCACCCACAAACCCCAAGAAACCCCCTCTTTTCCACTAGGAAACGTGGATAAGGGATAAACTACCTTGTACTACCCGCCTGACAGTACGAGTAAGCATACACTTACTCCACATAAGCCCAGATAAACAAAGTAGTTTAACTCGTCATTTGTTAGTAATCTCCATCAAATTATCTCATGTTTACTGTGGAGTACCATGGGGTTAGAGTTTAAATGCAGCCAGTTAATGCAGAACAGGTTACACCAAGCTAATCTGTTCACGTACCAAAGAACTGAGACTCTCTCCTTTCATTCTTGCTTTCCTCATACACGTAAGATCCCATCCCACAAGGAATTTCTCAAGGGCATTGATACAGATACAGCTCTGATGGAGACGCTCTTTCATTCAGACACAGAAAGTCACTTACGAGGGATGCACAGAACTGTCCCCTAACCACAGAGCAAGGGCATGTTACATACACACATACACACACAGAGAGAGAAAAAAACACAATCGCTCTCTGCTAAATGCAAAGCTCTTCTTGTCATAGAGTGGCCAGAAGTCCCAACACAACCTACTTCCATACATTTTTCAGAAAGCACTCGTTCATTTGGTAAGAACATTTCAGCAGGATCAAGTAAGCTGTTTTATAAAAATTCTTTAGCTTAAGTCCATGTGAGTACACAGTATCTTAACTAATTGATCAACTTGTGCTGTAACTCCTGGTACTGCTGCAGCTGTATTTCCTCTCTTAGCTCAGTATCTTAGTGACACCTAATGTTTGTTTTCTGTAATACACTTCGCAGAACAAAGCAAAGCCTTTCTGAACCATTTTAATAGTCTGATTTGTACACTGATATAAAACTGATCAGTCTTCAAAATAGGGTACAAAACTAATTATATACTATAAAACCATTCTTAGTATTCAAAGTCATTCCCGTGTGAGGCCAATTTTAAAAAAACAAACAAAAAAAACAACACAAACACATCCACAGTCCAAGGATCTGTTTTGCTCCATTAAAAATAAAGCCATGAAAATTAGAATTAGATATAGTTTCTCAGGACACAAAATTTCCTATGTTTTGGTTAAAATGTTCCTGAATTTTGGTTAAAGTTCCGAAATTTTAGCAAAAATTTACTAATACTGAAAGTTAGTAAAGTGTACTAGGTCTTACGCCGTTTCTATTAAACCTTCCTTCAAAAACAAGAGCTCGGCATTTTTTTTTCTTCCTCATTTCCAGCTAACAATATGCAATCAGAAGGGGAAATGCCAGCTCTCCCACACTCCAGTGAAACTCAATTTAACTTAACTTTTGGTGTACAAAAAAAAATAACATTATTTTCTATTATGCTAAGCTACTGGTATATAAACACATGTCCTACATGGTTAACCAAAAAGTTATAAAAAAATATACACACTTCTAAAAAAAAAACCCCAATGTATTTTACAAAGAGAAAGAACTCCATCCTCTCTACATTATTTTGAAGGACAAGGTGTTATGAGCAATTGTTTTTTTTAGTGAAGAATTTTATGACCTACTGTATTAAACTTTATTCTGTAGTTTCAAGAAATTTGGGGGAAATTCCCCAAATTAAGACCATGTGCTCATAAACCACTCTGAAACACAAACTGCAGGGTGCGTGTATGACAGGATGAAATCAAACCCATATGCACACATAGACTTTAATAAAATTAAAATTGCAAATCATGTACATGACAAACATGTGATTGTAAAATACAATTAATACTGTCATACTTGCGTTCCTGGGACAAACAAATTCTTCTCTTATTTTTCCACCCTTATTCCTTTCTGTGGATTGAAAAGATTTCTGTCCTTTCTGGGATACAAACTATTCCATAACATCAAACACCACTCCCAATTCCACTCTGAAAATTTACTTAACAGAAATAATTTGTAAAAAGCCCTCAAATCTGAAGGTATATGAATTCACTTGTTTGATCTATGCTCAGTATTAACCTTGAGATAAGCATATTACATACAAACCACATGACATTGATGGTAAATGTTGGCTCGTTCCATTTCAGTAGGAAAAATTAAAAGTAAAATATTAAAGTAATAATACAACATTACAAACTAAAAAGCCTCTGGCACAGAAGTGAACTCAGTACTTACAGGTATGCTCCAGACTTGCATTCCATCGCTGTATCCGATCATGAGCAGTAACGGGGGTTCATTCCCAGTGCTATGTATTTCATGAAACTCCATATTCCTTGATGTATCTAAATTGGGTTCAAATATCAAAGCCATTATTAACAGGTGATGATCAACTATGGCTGGTGTCAGTTACACCAGATGGTGTTTTCTCAATGCATGTTTCCGTTGTCATAAGTAAAAGCATGCAAAGTTGTTTAAATTTTTATGCTGGCACAATACTGAACTATATTATTTTACACAAACATAAGAGATATGTTAAAAGTTTCACAGAGAGGCTAGAAAGCATTAAAATTTAAAATTATGAAGAAAAATGTTCTGGATTGTAATGTGGGTTGTCGCTAAATAGCCCAAAAACTTCTGTAATTCTTTCTCCAATGATTAATAAAACATGGTAAACTTTTCAAACAGAGAAAAAATTGCAAAGAATTAACAAAAGAAACATTAACAAATACAGAAATTACAAATGCACAGACTGATCAAAACTATTTCTAGATACTGTGTAATTAATCTTTACATCAACCTTACCAAAAGAAGAAAATCCCCAGGAAGAAAAGTGCTACAGGACATAATAATCAAAAATATTAAGCTTTTCTTGAGTAAAGCCCTCGAAAACAACATTTTCAACCATGACAAAATGAACAAAAATCTCACCTGCAAGCATGTAAGCATCAAAGAAAGAGAGGAAATATCTAGGATGGTGAAAGAGGATGTATGCAGGCCCAATCAGCTTAGGCTGCATAACAGTGAATTTAAACAGAATATGAAGGATTCTGAAGAATATTCTAAGAAGTTTTTGCCATACTGTAGGAAATAACCTAAAGAGGGAATGCCTGAGATTTTTAAAAATAAACATATGCAAGCAAACAAGCCTTAACTAGACTAAGCTGGACATAATGCCATGTACAGGTTGATAGGTCTTTTCTAGTTCTAATAACCATGAATTTATGAACTGCCAGCCTCTGTGCCATTTCAACAGCTGGAAAACATATAATCTTCCCTATTAACCTCTTGGAAAGGCTGAAAATTTCCCATTACAGCTCTGGCCATGGTTGCTATTACTTCATCTGAGACCAAAATGAGCCTTTACCATAGAGTTCTAGACAGGAAAATAAGACAGCAGAAAAGAAACGGTAATTTGTTAAAAGACTTAAATACAGTGTTCTCCAGAAAGCAGGTCCCTTAGTTCCCTGTCCACGACAAGCACAGATACCACATGCCGCAAGCCACCCCAAGATGTTCAATTAATTCAAGAAGTAACTAGCTGACCACAACATTCAACCATCTCTCATTCAGTCCCTAACCTTCCCAATACAAAAAAAAGGTAACCAGGATAGACAGGTAAAACAGCTCAGATCTTAAGTGGGGATCTACTTAATACTCTTAGAAAAAGCTTGTAACAATCACTGTTTTCTCTTAAGAAGGTTGGAGATGTTTTCTGCGCTAAGTCTTCGCTCGTGATTTATTAAGATATACTGGAGTGATAAACAAGTTACGCTTTAAGAATATCTGGGGCTTTGCTCTATTATTTCCTTGAATGACATCATAGAATCTCCTGCTCACTCTGCCTGACCGCTCTTCCCTTCTAGTTACTCTGAATTCTATCACTCCACTGAAAATATAGCTGGGACCTGGGACTGGATTCACAGTTAGATAATCTGGCTTTGAAATCAAACAGTAGATGAAGTAAATTCAGTTCTATGCTTTGTTTTCAACTACCTTAAGGAAAAGAAATTGAAATTTATCTTTTTTTTTTTGCTCCTCCTCCTAAGCAAGAGTTAGTTTGGCTTTAGATGAAGACATAAGGCCTGTTTTGCCATTTGGTAGATACTGAACAAGAACGAAGTTATTCACTCAGAATTTAGTCTACCTAGAACAGGGAAACTAAATACTTAATTTTGAGTCAACAACACTTACTGATAAAGCTGGCTGAAATTATTGTACATGGACCCAAAAATCACAAAAATAAGAGAAAGAAAATGAAGCCATACCATTTAAATCTGCATTTTCAAATCTGACCCAAATGATCTTCTCCTTTTCTTCTGCTGGTGGGGTACCACTGTAGGCCTGGACAAAAAGCAAAAGGGTCGAAATAAGAAAGTTTAATACCCTTTTTTCTCCCTCTATAGACCACAGGGGGGAATGCAAGTTAAAAAAGAAAAACAGAGATACAAGTATCTTATTGTCACCTGTGAGTATTCCTGGGAGGTTTTGTTTCAAAAATGAATGGTTCCACGATCATCATATACCACACTAAATATAACTCAACAGGCGTAACATCACTTACTAATGTAGAAATGACAAGACACATAAAACAGTAAGTCTTCTGGAGGAGGCCAGAAATGCCACGTGACTTACAGCAATTTAGTCAAGCTAAAATACAGTGCTGTCTACAGTTGTTAACTTCCGCAGTTGTACACTACTTTTAAAAGCAACACTGGAGGTTCTCATGTGAGACATTTTTACTTTTAAAATTCTCTTTAATTCACTTAAAAGCTTTGTAAGTAGGATTGAGGAAAAAAAAAAAAAAGAGACCTTTACTACATGGTTTATTTTACTGACATGTTTTAGTTATGTTTGTGGCATCTTTAATACAGGCATTTAAAAGAGAATAAACTGTAATTCCAGTAGAACAGATCCATGTTTCAGTTCTGTTCTACAGATTTCCACTAAAATATGAGATACAAAAAGAAACTGTGAAGGAGACTTGCGTTTCCAAACTGCAAGTTTTACAGTTCTCAGGAGAAACTGTGGTAGTAAGAACATGAGCTACAGTAGAAATACCATCACTTCCAAATGAATTATAACAAAATACTGTGCAGTATTTTGGATTAAATATGAAAAGAGCTTGTATAATCACTTTATACTTGCCAGAAACATGAACTAAAAATACAAATTTAAAAAATAAGCGTGGGTATTACTTTTCAAAACAAATCACATTCCATGCTTCCAAGGCAAACTGATTTGTAAAGTAAAACACAGACCATATCCTTTAACTGCAGAGGGGAAAAAACGGAGGCGTGTGTGGAACGTAGCAATCTTTTAAATGAAAGTTTGACTATTTTTCATTTTGACTGTAAGTCCAAAATGCATTTCACAAATTGATACTAGTGAGGGGAATTTTTTTTTATATTATTATTGAGGAAATTCATGACTAACTAACAACTAACCAAGATAATCCTTCAAATAAGAACCAAGATAGTTTCCTGAGGCTCCAGCCCATTAGCTGCAACGCTCCTCCACTACGGACTACAGCCTTCCCAAAGAGTAACAAAACAAAATTAGTTTCCCTCTGCTACTGAGAGGCCCATGAGCAATACAGAAGTGACCATTCCTGTTTCATGCTGCTGCTATCCGTGAAAACTATGACCAAGAGCAAACATAAGCATCATAGTTATCCTCCAAGAGGAAGATCCCAGAAATGGAAAATTTAAAAAAAAAAAAAAAGTTTTAAAAAAGCAAAGTGAGGACCCCTGTTCTGCAGAACTCAGCCCACTGGAGAACAGCGGGTTAGGCAGAGCTCCACAGGCCCACAGCAGCCAGGACATTCGGATGCAAGTTAAGGAAACACGATAAAAAACAGGGAGTAAAGGAGGCAAAAGAAACTTTCTCCTTTTCAGCCAATTAATGATAAAAGTTAAGATGAGAAAGGGTGTCTACCAAGTTATGCTAACACCAATCCAGCCAGGGTTCATACACAGGTTTCCGACTACAACCCAGAAAAAAACATATTTGTAATAGGCAGAGCAGGTATTATGCCCAGTCTCTCCCCTCCTCTACTATGCTATTGCCAAAATTATCGTAAGAAAAGGCTGCAATCTTCTTCCTGCTATTTATATTGTAATTATTCAACTTCTATGTAGCTAAGATTTTCATCTAAATGATTAACTATCAGAGGAAATCTGTAGGCCCAGTCTTCAGACTGTATGCAGTCTACACTTTCAAAAACCTGGTCTCATGATTCATATTCAAAAAAACCAAAACAATTTGTCTTCTGTTTTTCAATGATATTTTGGTCATCTGACATACACTTAAACTGCTTTGTACAGTGAAAAAATAAAGATCTACACATACCTGTGGCACAACATCTTGAAGAAAGGTAACGACACTTTCCATATATGACTGTTCCCTTGAAAACAGAAGGGGAATTTTTAACTACCACGTAAGTTCAGAAACAGTCATGAATATATTAAATATCACCAGAGAAAACATGTACAATCTATAGCCCAAAGGAGAATACTAAGTATGTAATGCAGTTACTTCATATACTGCCAAACACACGGGTAATATAAATAGCGGCCTAAAACTCTGTAAAAAGCTGGTATCTGTTTATAAAATAACTGCTTGGGAGAGAAGTATAAAAAGTAGCAGTCAAGAAATAAACCAAGTTCTCCACAACAGAGCAGCTGACTGAAGTAGAACGGGCATTTGGAAGTTACTCTTCAGCATTTTCCTGCTTGATTTGGCTATTACATCATCAGACTTAAGCTAATGGCTACAGCTCTCCTTGTGGGGCAAGTAAACTCTAAGAGCTCGTACACATGATGTACAATGATGAAGTAAGTGGTAGCTCTGGGGGGCAGGAGATAGAACAAAACCCTAAGAACAGTAAGGGGGTATTTTCAAATAAGATTTTATATAGCTTGGGAAGCTTATTCCTTCTTGGAAGTTCATTTGCAGCAATGATTTAGAATAGTATATAGTGGAAGACACATTTGTTCTGGTAGATTTAAACTAATGCTTTTATTAGCTTATCCCTGCATGAGCAGTGAGTCTCTTGTGTAACTGCTGAGCAACCTACACTGTGGGCTGACTATCTTAGACAGAGTGTCGAAATTATGCGAAGAGTTTGTGCTTTTGTAACAACACTGAAACACACTGGCAACAAGAACTATCTTCATAAAGTCTGAAATGATTTTTAAAACTTTAATGCCTTAGGTAACAGCTTTGGCAGCCCCCAAATCAATTTTGATATTGGTAGTGATTTTTACATTGGTAGACATTGGTAACTAACTCAAGTTCTCTAACAGCAACAAAGAAAAACTGTAATCCAGGAAATCTAGACTCGTGATGTCCAAAGGTACACATGCTTTCTTCATACCTTCTGAAACTGTGCTGTGTAAGATTATTTTAAGAGAAATTGGAGTGTTTAGTATTTAAGTATTCTGCCCTATAAACAGCAATACAGAAGATACTTCAAGTCAAATGCTGCAACACCTGAATCAGCTTAACTGGTTGACTCCTCTCTGAAAAGAAAGAGAATTTATGTTTTAGATTAAATTTACGATTTAGAAAATTTACGTTTTAGATTTTAGAAAGCTTATTCCAACTCAGGACAAAACTAGATTTTGTTCAGCAACTACTGCATCAAAGTTTGTCTTACTGCTTTAAGCTGAGGCCTTATAAATGAGCTGTGGTTTCTAGCGCTGATTCTTCTTCGATTTATGTAGGTCACCAAAACTGTCTTTGTATACCTTCAGAGCCCTTTATTACCTAGCAATAATACTTGTCTATAGGTATGGTATTAAATACAGTGTTTGAAGTGCTCATGTGAATGCCTACCAACAAGAGTCATACTGTCTTCATTTTTTCAGCTCATGAAATGAGTATTTTTCCTCACACACACCCCCCATACATTTTGAAACAAAGTTGATGTTTGGGAAATGTTTTATTTAGTGTATGTACTCTAAATCTCTCCTGAAGTTGAAAAACTTTCAAGAAGATATCTTTAAAGTGTTTAAAAACAATCAAAACAACAACTAAACTTACCAAAAAAAAAAAAAATCTTCCATTGGTAAGAATCTAGGAGTTTAACATAATCAGCAGAATGCTGCTGCAGCCTGCTCAACATCCACGAACTCTCATCAGAAAGACCATAATTTTTGAGGTGAAAAGATACACCTCAAGAACAAGCCACCACATTTAATAAAACGAAAGAACTGATAATGTTATTCTTACAGTGATTTTCATTATTATATTTTAAAGCATACTTTGAAGAAAAGGTCATTACAAATAGAAATGAAAAATTCCACAACATAGAAAAATGCTTATTCTATCACATGGCTGTAAGACAAACCTCTAACACAACTTTTTGTGTTACAATAGGTTTCTTATGCTCCCTAGTAAAAATAAAGTCAATCTTGATGTTGAAATACACAGCTACCTCCAGCAGCAAACTAATAGCTGTTGAAACTGATAGTACAAGTGAACATTTTAATTCAGTGCCACTTTGCAGGAACAATTCAGCAGTATAAACATGGCCAGGAAAAAGAAAAACTGCTACAGAAATCCTGTAACAAAGACAAGGCCATAAATCTTCTAGACTGTCTTACTAAGCTCTTTTGCCAGGAAGGTATTTTCATGTGAACACAATGAAAATAAGGACACACAAGCAAAAAAATGGTCTCTTATACGCTCTGACTGGAGAGCGGTAGCTTCTTCCTTTGTTCTTTGTTTTGTTCTCTTAAGCAAAAGAAATTAGAATCCACAATTCTACTTACTGAAGTACTTTAATGACAGGCTTATATCTTTTAGTATATCCACCCCTGTGACAAGGTATTATTAAAAGGACAGCAAGAAAGGAACATGCTACATATGTTCCTTCTAGCCTAAGGAAGAAGTCTGCAACCATTGATCTATACCTGGTGTTTGTACAGCAAACAAAATTGTGTAAACAAACAACAAAACATTACATCTTTAAAACGTACACTTTCAAGGTTTTGGTATATTAAGCTAAAATGATCCCATTTAGGGAGACAGTTTGACCTGCAAAGTCCTAGGAGAAAGGAATGCAACATCTGTTTACTTTATTTTATTGGAAAATACTCAATGCAACAAAACAGCACTGTCAGCACAAGCCCTCACAGCTGGCTCTGAAAGAAAATTCAGGCTAGGTTCTTCTTCCACAAGAAAATAAAAACCATTTCAAATAAGGGCTATTCTTCTAGAAGGTGCTTACGTGACAGCTTGTGGGCGAACCACCACTCCTCCAGTACATCGACTAGGGCGGCGTGGAGATTCTGTCGCCATTGTTTCTTTGCAGATATCTATAAGAAACACATTTCTGTTTAATAATAATTTGTGTCAGGATTATTTATTACACTAGTTCTTGACATATTCTTCAAGATAATAAAAACCTCTTGAAAAAGGAAACTTGACTTATACAAACCTGTTAAGGCACCACGACCCTATGCAGCCCTCTTAAAAACAAACTTCCTTTTTCAGTACCTCAATCACTAGAGCTCCTGCAACGTATGGGAAAGCAAAGAAGAACAACAAACCTACATGATAAAATGGAAAATTTCCTTCAAACTGTGCATTAAAGACAGAGGTACAGTTATCATCAGCATTATTTAAGACTACTATTTACTAATGAGCTGTCATCTTTGACAATAATTACACAAAATAATGCACAATCACAATTGCAGCGTATTGTACTCTTGAAAATCTGTAATGGGTTACACTGAAGCTAACACAAAAAGCGTGACGGAACACATTGTACTTTTTTGTCAGCTTTTTGTGTCGCCTTCAAGTTTTTCTTCACACATCTGTTCTTCCATGTGAAAATTCAGCATTACATTCCTTAAACGCAAAAAAAAACACTTGAGGAGCACCACAGATCCCAGCCACCTCTTCGGTCCACAGTCTGTCCGCTTCACTGTCCCCCCGGCCCAAACCAAGAACCGGGACATAAGAGAGAGAAAAAGCCAAATCCCCAACGCGGCGTCGGTTATCAGGATCATTTCCCGTTTGGGCAGCCTGTGTAAGGGCCATCTCATGAAGCGAGGCAAGGACCAACGCTCAGCCCCACAGGAGTTAACAACAAAACGTCCAGCAATACCACTGAAGTTTGACACACACGCTATGCAACCTTTAAAGAGAAAACAGCGCGTAAGAGATAAAAAAAATCCCTTCATTTTATGCCCGGGGGACACCTGCGCCAGCCGGTGCTGCCTGCCCGCCCCCCAGCCCCGCACCCCTGAGGGGCTGCGACAGCGGGGCCGGCCCCGGGCCGGAGGCGGCCGGGAAGGGCCGGGCACCTCAACCGCCCGCTATTGAGCAACTCCACGGCGAAAAGCTCCGACCCGGTCGGCCTCTCCCCTCACAGTCCATCAGGCCGCGGCCGCCTGGGGAAGCGCCCTGACCTGCCGGACGCCGCTCTCCGCCCGCCCCGCGCCCTCCCGGGCCGG
>VYZM01011049.1:286317-314688 GCA_013398915.1 Dromas ardeola | reverse complement strand
GTTCAAGGCCAGGTTGGACGGGGCTTGGAGCAACCTGGGCTGGTGGGAGGTGTCCCTGCCCGGGGCAGGGGGGGCACTGGGTGGGCTTTAAGGTCCCTTCCCACCCAGCCATTCTGTGAAGGCATCCAGGCAGGTTTTGAATATCTCTGGAGAAGGAGACTCCACAACCTCTCTGGGCCTCCCCAATAGTCTTCATAGGCTCCACTGGACTCTCTCCAGCAGTTCCCCATCTTCTTGAACTGGGGAGCCCAGGACTGGACCCAGTGCTCCAGCTGTGGCGTCCCCAGGGCAGAGCAAAGGGGGAGGATGACCTCCCTCCACCTCCTGGCCCCTCTCTTTGTAGTAACACCCCAGGAGACCATTGGCTGCCTTGGCCACATGGGCACGTTGCTGGCCGTTCTGGGAATCTGCCCTGACTTCTGTAACCAGAAGCCATAATCTAAGTATCAAAAAAATTAATGACTGCAAAATGTAACACTCATCCTCATACAGCAGCTTTCCTAGGAAAAATTACAGCTTTTGTCCAGTTTATTAAAAGTGAAAAAAGCCGATGTCTGTCCCTCCGGCTGGAGATACCCAAGTCTAGAACTGCTGTGAGGAAAAGGGGGAGAACGAGGCACACATTCATGCATGTGCCAGAGTTTGTTGCACCCAGTCACCTTTAAAAGGTTGAATGTCGTGAGGTTAAATTGCAAACAGACAATTACTGTCTTATTTGTTGCTAGGTAGGCGCACATAGCTGCTGTCAGCCTCTCTCCGCTTCTCCCCCTGCATGGTGTATAATTTCAACATCACTTACCGCAAAACTTTATTGGTACCTGGAAGTTACATCCCACGTACGCAGAAATAAATTCTTGAAGGATCCAATTTGGACAGACCGTTACTTTCATCTCATAAGAGTGCGCTGCATTCACAGGCCGGATGAAAGAGAATTATACATTTTCAGAAAGCGTTCGATCCCCCCCAGGATTTCCGTAACCATGGTAACACATATAGATAGCAGGCCTCATTTCAGCCCATGTTTTATTGCTCCAGCAGTGAAGAATTAGATTCTATAAATAGCACCCTAGCCATTGGAATAAAACACTGGCCTTTTACTTCCCCATTAAAAAAAAAAGTAAAAAGCAGGTTATATATTGCTACAGTTAAACATTCAGTATAAAGTGCCAAGATCAGTTCAATAATAAAACCGTGTGGGATGTCTTGTGTCGTAAACCACGGAGCCGCAGCGGAGAAGGTGAGAGTTTTAATGAATACAAAATAAATACGCATGTGCTCAGCAGAACTTAAGCTTGAAATTTAAAAAAAAAAAAAAAAGGCACCCCCATCAAATTTTCACGTGTTTTATTTAGGTGAACATACACATGGTCCACACACTCAACGAAAATAGTCATAAAATAATTTAAGAACTTATGTTGAAAGGTATTAGCAGCACCATCGGTATTGGAATAGCAGAAGATTCATGCCCCCCGAAGGGCATACATTTATGCCTAGATAAAAATGCCATCATTTATAACAGGGGATGGGAATGGCTTTATAGGATGCTTTTGGGAGTTGGAGTTTTAAAACACTTTTTTTGCTAAATACTTTGACGATTAATGTTACAAAAAATACAACTAAATAAGATACTGCATAGTATTTTAATTAACATAAAGAAATCGACATTGAGCTGTGTAAAGCAAGACTCAACATCTCTGCTTCCAAGTACATTTCATTTCTGAGTAGAGAAATCTAAAATTTAAAAACAAAATATAGACCTAGTGTATTCTCTAAAAGACACACTTTAGGCGGAACGTATAGTACTACGAAAATACATCTTCCATTCTGTTTAATAATTTACTTTAGTTAAAAAGTTGTGAAATTCTCATCACAAGAAGCGTATACAAATTCATGACTTTAGTAAATTAACAAAAAGGATTATTTTTTTTTAACAAGGTTTAGCCCCGCTGTAACAATTATACAAGGAAGAAAAAAAGACTACATTTATATGAAGGAATACAAATTTACACACATTTTACAGTGACTTATACCCTACACATCTACAAAATTCACAGTTATAATACAAGCAAGTACAAGGCTGGGATAAAGCTGTTGGATACCAAAAAAAGTTCCTACTTTAAAAAAAGATAAACAGGAAGAGTTTCAGACTTTTGCACCAACTTTAAAATTCTAACCAGACCAAAAAATACACTTCCTTACACAAAACGCCCTTCAGCAAACGCAGACCGCTTTCCTGGGCGGGTGGAAGAGCGAGTTGCTGAGCTTCTTCTGGCCCCGCAGGCTGCGGCGCATGGTCAGCTTGTTGGAGTTTTTGCGCTGGGGAGTTGGGGACATGCCTTCTGGTTGGACGCTAATGTTTCGACTCAGGCCACGTCTCGGCTTCTTCATAGCTGGGCCAGAGTTGGATTCTTCCAATGTCCTTTTAAAGTTTGCTGTGGGTGTCCTCTCTGCATCTTGGGCTTTTGTTTGGCCATTAGGAGACACCTTCAAGCCTTTTTGGTCCGTGCCTGAATTTGTGGAGTTGGAAGGGGAGAGACTGACTGACAAACCATTACTGTAAGATTCATGTATCCTCAAAGCCAACGCCTTGCTGCCCTTCTCCTCCTGTGGGCCTGAATCCTTCGGGGTTGCTCCTGATGAAGGTAAATTGCTTTTGGCAATCTCGTTTGGCAGCTCTAAATATTTTTCTGAGATCATGTTGCTATGCATGAGGGGAGGAACAGGCTCAGAAGAATTCTGTCGTGGCCACGGATCATCTTCTAAAAGCTGAGGAAAAAGAAACAAATGTTTAGGCGTAAATACAATTATTTCACCCGCATTATCCTTTGAGGGTAGAGACAGTGTGTGACAACTTCTCTGAAACTTATCAGAGACAGAAAAATCCTACGCCCAGAGTGGTGATCTCTCCAGGTTGAGAGGTGGGAACAGATTCAGACTGCGGATCTGAACTCGGTACTTTGTGCGCACCGACTTCACAAAAGCATTTATTTCAACCAACCAATTTGCAAGTGTCTCCTAACAGCACTCTTTTCTTTCAGAGGGCTGCTCAGACTTACTCAGCCTGCGTACCTTCCTTTTTGCTGCTATAAAATCTGCGTGCATCTGCTGTTAATTTAGGAAGCTGTGAAGAAAGCGCTGCCTGCAATCTCTGTGCTGTGATTTTCATCAGTAACGTTTTCCAACACACAGACATGCCTTCCCTCCTTCAGACACTGTGATATATGCACCTATGCTGCCTTCTCAACATTTTAGCCATGATCAGATGGCCACGCACTACTGGGGCAAACAGCTGAAAGAGTCTCCTGACCTTTGTTACATTTACCATTCTCAGTTACTGCATAACCAGATTATCAGGGAGACTGACACGGTCTGCGTCGTAGGTGCCCTGATTGCACACAGAAAGGTGGAGCATTGGACAAAGCTATTCTAAAAATAGTCACTGTTTGCTATGCGAAGCAACGCATTTTATTGCCTAGTTTTATGCTCTACAACCTGGAAGGAAAACAACTCCATTCTTCACAGCACATCTGTCTACCCTCTATGAAGCACACTCATTCTGTACATTGAAAAGAAGCTGCTTAGTTTGATGTCCCGAGAACCAGGGACTTTCTAAACTCTAACCCACCTCTGTAGCCTTTGCTAAGTGCTTTTGCCTTGTTCTCAGTTTTACCGACAGGAAAATGGGGACAATACTTGCTTTCCTTATCCACAGGGGGATTAGGAAAATGAGTATTTATGCAGTGCCCTGAAGATATGAATTATGACCTTATTAAAGATTTAATTGTGAAGAAATCCCTAGTTAATGAGCGAGTCCTTCAAAAGTAAATTTCAAGGCCACATTACTCTACATACCATCGATGTAAGGCAAACGACAATGGCTGTTTAAAGAAAATAACGTGCTGAAGACTCAATTGCTCACACAGCTGAATCAATGTAAGTGAACGTAACATCTCAGATGAATAAATAGATGCTTTTGAAGTCACAACCCGGAACAACTTCAGTTCACCTTCAAGAAGAGATCTATGACTGCTCAAGCACTTTTCAAAAATCTAATACTAAGGTTTAATAAAACGCACTCTGAAAGAGAAATAATCAGAATTGTTTCTAGCATCATTTGGTTTTCTACTTTCCTCTACTCCTCTGTTGCTCCCCATGATAAAACCATTTAGATAATATTCTTTCACTACATATAGCAAGACAAGAAGGAAGACCTTTATGGATATTTTAGAGGTTATTCTTCCACTCGGCTCCTGCAGAAGCCATAAGAAAGCCAGATGACACACACAGAGCAGCTCTGGCAATGTTACTTAATCCGCTCAATTTAATTTTTGAAATTGTGTCTCTAGTCATGACTTAGGTTTTACATTTTTATTGTGCAAGACGCTTACCACTGTGGCTCTTATTGCCAACGTCTTTTGCTTGGTACGAATAGCTGAGATGGGATAAGGCTTTGGGAAGCCAAATGAAGTCAGAAGATGGACTGCTAACGAGTGATGTCACAAAACAAGGAAAATAAAACACACGTCACCAATTTCATTACTCAACAATCTAATCAATCAAATTTTATCACTGGCCTCCGGAATACTTGAATTAATTTGGTATTAGTAATTGTTGCCAGAAGGTTATGCAATTAACAAACACTTCTGTTTAATTGAGAACCTTTGATTTGGTCTATTTCCAAACTAATTGTTTTGGAAGGTAGCAGCTGTTAGGAGTCAAGGCTTCTTTCAGTTCTCTGAAGATAACAGGCAAGTATCCTTCTTCCCACTGCCACCTCTTTTCACTGACCCGTTCTCTCTAGGGTAAAATCCCACCACAACCTCCAGGTGTTCAGACTGATGTGGGGATTCTTTACAGAGACTATGATGATCCCTTTTCAGTAAAATTCAACAGTAATTTTATAAGAAGATTAATTACCGACCCAAATCAGATCACATATTTACCTGCAGCTTTATGTATCAAGGTATTTATGTATTGTTTTGCAAATGGATATTGTCATCTATTGCCATACTTTCTTTTGTGTAATCAAAAAGGGGCTTCTCCCTCCTTGTGAAGCTAACATTATCACTAGGATCACAAAGGATCGTGAGATAAGGGCATTTCACGAGTCTCTCACAAGTTATCACCATCAGAAAAAAAAAGCCAAAATGCATATTCTGAAAGGGTTGTGCGGCTGTACTTTGTAAGAAAACTGGCACCTTGTAATAAGGTTCCCATTTAATGTCTGAAGCAGGCATACCACGCATTCAGCCATTTTGGGGAAGAGCCCTAAATGCCTCAATTATATTTCACATCGTTTTAATTTTAAAGAAAACATGGAGCCAACAAGCGGTCCTGCATGCACTGAATATTACCCAGAAGGCTCCCATGAAGGCTGTGTAAATGAGAAGCCTACAGTCCAGCCCCTGCATGACCAAAGTTCATGGAAATCTATTTTTCTTCCATTGTGGCTCTTGCCTAACTGACCAAGCTCTTTGTACTACGGAAAAGATAATATTACTCAGGATGGTGTAGTTACCAAATATACTTACAGATAACTACACAAAGTTCTCGTTTCGCAAAAAACCATACGTGGAGACACAACTGCTAAGACATTTCATTTATTATGATCTGCCTGGAGGTATTTGCGGTTTTTTCCTGAAGTATTTCAAAATCATTCTGACAGTACAGTGGTCTTTTTCTGTCTCTTTTCAACTTCCTTCTCACATTTCTTTTCTTCTACTATTCACAGGTACTCTGTGAGGACAGTCGGATGTTTGTTATTAAAGCAGAAACCTATTAGATTAGTACTTTTAATAAAAAAAAACAAGTACCAAGAAAATATGATTTTAAATTGGCAACACCAATTTTGTTTTAATCCAGAAGAAAAGCTTTTGCGTTAAAATAGAACTGATTTATACTTATATTTTCCATGCAGACCTGTAACCAGTCACAATTTTCTTTTCAGTTTTGCACATTAAGCAAAAAAATAAAATAAGGCCTTATCTACATGGCAAACACCAAAATTGTAAGTTGTCTGAAGTTTTGATCTCTTCACTGAATCTACTTAGATGGGAGGAGGAATCTTGAGGAAAAAAAAACATTTTCACTAAGTCCTTATCCAGAATATTTTGCAGCCAACATAGCTCAACGTTTATTCAATGAGTACTGATAACAGATTACACCCAAAATACAGTAAAACTTAAAAGTTTGGGAGTATTCAGAATTCAAGTAATTTTTCTCCACTCAAGATGTTGCTAGATCTTAAGCTCTCTTTACGTATTTTGCTACACTGGCTGGAAGGGAAGGAGACAGAAAGGTTGAGCTTGCCATTTTATTATCAGCTTGTTTCTACCAAGGGAATGTTAATGACTCCCTTCCTAATTTTTGCTTTCTTTTTAGTTTGCCCAAAGGACAGTTATCCAAAGATACTGCAGAACATCAAAGGACAGTTACTTAAATCAGAGGCAGCTCGTAATTACTGAAACAAACATCCACTCACAACTACACTCCAGTTCTTCGAGGGGGGAAAAAAAAAAAAAAAAAGACTTCTGAACAGCTCTACTTTATGTTCATGGTTAACACTTCTAATGTGAAGATAGACCTTGTATTATAATGTCTTTTCCTCTAACAGAGAGTATTAAATCTACCAGAGGAAGATAGTAAGATCTCCCAATCCAGAAAGAAAGCATTCTTTACAACAATGTGTGTTTGAATACACCAGCCATGGGTTACCTTAAAAAAACCCGAACACCACCACAACCAAACAAAACCAAACCACACCAAGACTAAGAACACATCTACAAGCAGCCTCCAATTCATCAGCTGTGCGAGCTCTATGAGTACCTGGTAAGGCAGGAAAAGAATCTGTAGCCCAACTTTATTCTCTAAGCGGATGTATTGTGTTTTTTCCTTTTTTAAACCCCTGATCCCCACAGCCCGATTACTCTCTTTCACAGCTGACTTCTGATTTTGTGGGGGATCTTGGAAAACTCACTTTTAAGAAACAGTGCATTTGAAGTTGTGTGAACTATGCGTGAAGTTACAGTAATCATTTCTTCTACATTAAGGAGGGAATGCAGATCAACAACTACTAATAAACGATCAGGATTTTAAGAGTTAAAAAAAATTGTATCCCTAAATTCAGCGATTCCGGTAAGTTCATACTTTAGTACTCTGTCTTTAGCATTCCAAAGTCTTTTAAGAAATATTATTAAAAGTTCATCTGTTTCTCCAAAGCTTTGTACATCGAAGTATCGATGATAGGGCCAGGCAATTGCTGTCAAGTTACTGTCCTACAACTGAAAACTATTATCTAGCCATACACAGTGCCTAGTGCCCACTGCAGTTAAAGTAAAACAAGCATACAAACAAAAAAAAGCAACATTAAATAGTGGTTTAAGTTGACAGGCCAGTAATTTCAAAAAGTATTACTTCAATCACTGGCAATGGTCTGACTACACCATTGCCCTAATCCTACACATCACAGTAAGCTGCATAAAAAGAAATTACCACCAGGGGAAGAAAAGGGAGAGTGATACATATTTAGTCGGCTCCACACGCAAAAGTGGAACACTTAGAACACTGAAAAAACCCGTTACCTTGACAGGGGGGGTACAGCAGCGGGAGGGTGTCATGACATTCATATCAGGGCTGCTATAGGAGGGACTCTCTGCCAAGTTGAGATACAATTCTTCTTCATTTTCCAAGTTGCTTTTGCTATCCTGCAACGGTGAGATGCAGATTACGATAGCACTGGTGTTATCTGCACGAAGCATGCGCTGCCTCCACCGGCCGAGTGCTCTGTTCACCAGCATTTTGGCACAGGACTGTCGGTGCTCTCCCTTTAGGATAGAAGAGAGGGACAGACAGAGTACGCAATCAGGTCCGTTTTACTCATAAATGGAAGATGGAGAGTTTGTGTGGCACAGCCTGATATATATATTCCTACGTATCATGTGCTAAAGTAGCTTGATTCAGAAATACAAGAGGAAATACTAATTGAAATGTACCTTTCTTCTTAGTGAAATATAACTTTAAAATCAGTTTATGGTAGAATCCACATATGTATGACTGCTTAAACCATAAAACTGGTGGAATGACTCGCATAAATAGCCTGGTCGTAACACACGCTATGGTCTTTCCTAAAGTCTCTCAAGGAGTTTATAGACTATTTGCTATCAGATGCGCCACTATATAAGTTCTAAATTGTTTTGT
The DNA here is from genome assembly GCA_013398915.1 of Dromas ardeola. Taxonomy (NCBI): domain Eukaryota; kingdom Metazoa; phylum Chordata; class Aves; order Charadriiformes; family Dromadidae; genus Dromas; species Dromas ardeola. The sequence goes on along the minus strand of VYZM01011049.1, from coordinate 306,492 downwards.
AAAACAAATCAGAGAAGAATTTATTTCAGACTTTGTACATATCATGTAAAAGCCAATAAACAATTGTCTGCATTATAACATGCGCCTTAATGTGAAATAAATTTCATTTTCAGACAGTATTTTGTATAACTTCCTTAGAGAAAGAACACAATATCTTCTTTATTTCTCACAGATACCATCCTGTAGTCAAATTTCCCAAAAACAACAACAAAATAATTTAAACAATGTGAACACGCATGGTATTTGACAGTATATGCAAGCACAGTGTCAGCCACATTGTAACAAGTTCTGTTTTGTGGCAAAACTATGAATATGCCTAAACAAAATGCCATCATTAGGTACTTTTCATACACACCAGACTAAACAATTTTTAGAGGAAAAGTATTAAATTTCCACAATGACTTGTAGCCACTGCTCTCACCATGAAGTATTTTTTCTCCTCGTGATCCTGGCACATGGAGATCGCGTCTTGAGGTGGGATCATGTTCCACAGTCCGTCACTGCCAAGGATAATATATTTGTGCTTCTGAGGATCAATTGTGTGCACACTAGTGTCAGGTTCAGGAGACACAACAAATTCACCACTGTAGAAGTCGTAGCTCCAAAGATCACCTAGCAGAGAAGAAAATGTTTTTGAATTGTTACATTACACATGAAAATATGAATCTTGGAAACAACAGAAAAACATTCCCATGAAAACAATTACCACCAGTCTCAAGTCACCAACAGCAACACAAAGTAATTTCAGCACAATTACTGTTCTGCTGCTGTCACTGTCTGATCATATTTATTAACATGCGGCAATTTAAATAAAAACACATTCAAACCAACCTAGGTCTTCTACTCTCTTAAAACTAACATTTTCAGAAGAAGAGAAAATATAACAGATTAATACCTAGAAAACAGTGAAACCTCAGTATCCAAACTAAAACCTATCTGAAAAACTGAAGTTCTCTCCTTAAACAGAAGTAAAGAGTTAGTTTGTTAAACCCACACCAAATTTGCAAAAATCTGCTTTTCCAATTATTGGTACACTTGAAATACTGGAGACAAAACTCTTACCTCTTGTACCGGCAATTACGATACAGTTTATAGAACTAGGTTGGGGCTTGAACATCATATACAGCATTAGACTTCAATCTGCATCAAGATGGTGGTACGCTGCCCTGCACACCCTAACAAGTCCTGTTCACAGAAGGGGAAAAAAAAAACCAACAAAAAACTACCTACTAAAAAATCCCACCTTTTCACACTCAAGGTACTAACCTGCCTTTTTGAATAAAAAAATCCCTAAAACCTGAGATCCTCCACAGCCATCCAAGCAATACAGAAACACAGGGTTATGTTTTGCTGCACGTGTATTTGTGCGTGCAGGTGACACAGAGATGGAACAAAGGAAAAGGGCAAAGAAGGAGAGAGTGAAGCCTTTCCCCTATTAATTTCTCTTTCCCATTCCTCCTCCTTCCACAGCATCATTTTCAAAGCCATGCAGTGCTGCGCTGGAGCGTCCTTCCAGCTGAACACCATGTGCCAAATTTTGGAGTTGGAAAGAAGCCACAGGAACACAAGTAGTGCCTGGGTTCCAGCAGGAAAGCAGAAAATGAGAGCTAACGCCTCTCCCTTGGAAGGCCTCATGCAGTGAACCTTTCTATTTTTAAATCTTTCTTGCTATGCGAATGAGTTCGGGGTCACCTCACCGGTAACGATGGCCTGGACTGAATTTAAATAACACGGTTGAATCAAAACATCTATTGGTTCAAGTGCTTCCTCCAAACCATCCTCAACTAAAACCCACTCCAACAGAAAAATGCATTTCCGTATAAATTTGTTTCAATTTCGTTTATCGGGTATACTTAAAAAAACAAAAACTTTTTCAAAGGTTGGGCCTTTAAATCAGGAATGGCATTATGTTGCACTAACACTTTCTCTTACTTTTTTTTTTTTAATGTTCATAAATAGCTTCCTATAGGGATAAGAAATAAAGTAACATTATTATTTGCAAGCATGGACTAGATCTTTCTGTGCAGAACACATGGCTTTAAAAGTAGAAATTAATTAAAATGTCAGAGTAAACGCATACAGAAGCTTAAGAACTCCAGTTTAAGGGTGAGGTTTTCTCAGGTTTTTTTTCTTTGCTTTTTGCTGGCTTCAGAAAGCATGCCTGTAGCCTTCTTCCACATCCATCACCACCCTTTTAAAGATAATAAATAAGCGTTTTGTCTTCCTACTTCCTTCCATTAGCTTTGCCTTAAGCTATCAACCAGTTGAAAAGACTTTTCCAGAAGCAGGAAAGGGAATACTTCAACTCAATTACTCCCCTTCACCACAGCAAGCACGGATGGTCCATCCTCATTAAAGCACCAATTCACCTCCATTGCAGCAGCAGCAGACAGAAACACATGCTTCTAATAAGTGCTAATTAAAAGCCAAGCCTGCTTGTATAGAGGTGCACTCTCCCTCCACAGACTCACGACAAAGCGAGCCAGCTGGCAACAAGATCAAAATAAATACTGTAACAGAAGAGCTGAGCTCCAGCGCAGCAATTATTGTGTACCAATTGCCACGAAAAGTCTTCATGCAGCGAGAGTTCTTCACATCCTGCCGGTCACGGACACAGCAGGTAAAATAAACAAGCGCTTGGGATCTTGCAACAACCACGTCTTGGAGTCAGTGGCAGCATCAATTTCCAACATGCATAATATTTTTATGCTTTTATTTGCTAGTTTGTTCACGCTCATTTAGGAGAAATGACAAATGTTATTAGCTGAATCACTTTTTTAATTAAAAATACTGTGGTGTAGGATAAAAATAGCCTGATGCTATTTAATTTTGGTTCATCTACATATATGTCATCATGTCCATCTGCTGCTCTTCCTGAGAAAACAGCTGAGTAATAACCATACTGATTTCAGAGAATCTTCCTCCAAGAGGAAGGCAATAATCAGGAATATCATATTGGTTATAAAGGGGACCCCACGGATTATAAACTTGCTGAAGGGCACACAGAGATTCCGGGAACACACACAATGAACCCACACCTCACAAAGCAGAGGGCAAACCCCTAAGCAGAGCCCATCCGTCCCAGGTGCCTTTGAAAGCCTTCCAACCCATGTGTCTCCTCCACAACGAGCTGCCCTTCTGAAGGCCACGCTGTAACTGCACACCGGGCTGTGGGCTGGACACAGGAATTAATCACTGCCATGCCATCATTTGCGTTAGAACGGCTGCGAAACTATACCTGATAACAGTGGCCCACATCTTTGGTCAAATCCATAAGCAAATCTGCAACTAACGACATCTCTACAGTACTATCATCGCTCTTAACTGGGGGCGGGGGCAGACAGAAAATTAGATACCACAAGAATAAAGTAAATTTTCCTGAAAGCAAATGGTGAAGAAGAGCTAGACTAGTTCAAGGACTCACAGCTTCAAAGACTAAGTTTATTAAACATGCTGGGTTGTTTGCTGTTTTTTTTTTTTTTCCCCACAAAATGCACTCTTTCACATCATCTCCTGTAGCATCACCTCTGTCAAAGCAGTATTCCAAGTCTCCGGTAAACGTACAGTAAGAACTTAATTTCCATCAGTTTTAAATTCACCTGTACTCATCTATTCAAGCTCAAAGATGTCTAGGAAATATACAATAACTCATTTACAAAGTTGTACGATGGAACAGCATTAAAGCACCATCAGATATTAACTGACCAGCTCCAGACAAGTCTGGAGCTACTGAAAGCTAAATGGAGCTCTAGATGTCACAAACTGAAAAAAAAAAAAAATAAAGCTTTTGTTCTTTGACCCAGGAAAAATTCCACAAAGTATATTTAAAGTCTAAGGCATATAGAAAAATCCAGATTCTTCCTTCCTCATCCTAGAAGGAAACAACTGGCTCTTACAATTGCCCTAAAGAAAAGGGAAAACTGCCTTCAGCATTAATCTTTTGTCAGGCTACTGCCATAAACCCACAAACTCAGCCTAATCAAGCAGGCAAGTGCTCCTTGGTAGAACAGCACTGCATAAAGAGTGAGGAGTACTTCACTGAAAAAATAATTCTCACAGATCCTTCAACTCCAAGCCAGCAAGGGCCAACCCGTATCACTAGGGTGAGGCATTATTTTTTTCTTTTTCTTTTTTTTTTTTTCCTTCCTCTAAAGGGCAGAGCACCACAGATTAATTAAGTCAATGCTTTTTCGAGCTGCCGCATAGACAGAATACTCATGTCAGCTGTGCATCTTTCTCTGGCCAGCTGGAGAGCACAGCGTCCACAGCGGCTGAGGAATATATGACAAACTTAGGAAGAGTCACTTTACATGGCAGCCCCTATTACCATTCTGGGAAGGAAAAAGGGAGAGCAAAGTAAGCCAGAAAGCAGAGTACGCTTTTCCCTAAGCGTTTCAAAGGGCTCTGAAATCTTCAATTCTGCCCCAAAGCAAGCAGACAGACAAGTGACCCTTTAGCAGCCTGGAAGGCCAAGATAGCACGATGATGTGACATGCCAAAGGCTTGTATTACAGAACTGGAATGCCAGGTTCTCAGACTTCACTTTGCGAGCCATGCTATTTTTGTTCCAAATTAAAACCCAAACATTTACAAAACTTAACAATCTTGTTCTCTAAAAACTTAAAAACTTACAGACCAGGAATATTCCTTTTGGTGTGAGGCTTGTATATTTCTTTTCCAAACAAACAAACAAAAAATAGTATTAATGTAGTTCCTTCCATGTCTTCCAGAAAAATCATACCTGTTTCTTAGTCATGACTCGAAGTAGAATAATATACAGAGATCTACACAAAAATTACATTGCATCTTACAAAATGAAAAATAGATGTTTGAAATCATATACTAAAGGAGCAGGAAACTACTTTAGCTACCTATAAGAATATATGAAAATATGTAGTCTGTCTTATCTGCTTACTATTACCTTTTAAAATACAAGGAAAAAAAAACCTACTTGTAATTCAGCTGCTGCCCAGAAAGTAATTGAAGTTACAAACAAGAACACCCATCATATAAGTAGACTGGATTGGATTAAGCCCGAAGCCTTCTTATAGCAAAAGTACATCCAGAAGTCATATAAATCAAGTCTTTCATTTATGTTTCTGGAGCATGCTGTTTTGAATACAAAAATATCTTTTGGTTTTAATAGAGGAAAGGAAAGTTTACTTTTATAAGTCAGTCCAAAACGAAAATCCAGTTTGATTAATCCCAGATCTTTTTAAATCAAAGTTTTATCTAAAAGGTCTGTTAGCACAAAGGGAAGACTTGCAGTACTTCCTTTTTTCACTGCCAATGAGGCAGCTCTGCTAGGAAGTGAGACAAATCTCAGCAAGGATACAGACAGGAACCACTTAAACCATTCAGGCTGAGCTGGGGTGGAAAATGTTGTCACCAAAACTCATGGCAACCGAGTCCTACAGCCACAAGAGGGCATCTTCACAGCAGGCTAAAGATGAATGCAATGTCCCGTTCATACAACCCAAGAATGATTACATTTAGACAATTCAGTCTGAGGGATGGGGACAAAACTGAAGGTAGCAGCGAGCGGAAAAGTTACACAGATAGCAGCTGAGGCTTTAAAACTTCACTGCTCCTTTAGGAGTACTTTTTTTAGGAGCTTCTTTTACATACTATTTCAGCCAAACCTGTTGAAAGAATGCCACCCTCAACACTATGTAGAAGAGGAAAGCACAGGCAAGAGAACAGTATTTCAACAACAAATTAAACAAATAATTGCATTTAAAATGAATGGTGAATTAAAAGCTGCTCGTAAGGCAGTCTTCACCCTGACTGCTCATCTCTGCTCGTATGACAGCAAAATCACAGGTGAGAGAGAAAAAAAGGCGTCTGTCTAGGGCTATGCCAGAGCACACTGCATGAGAAAAGCCTGCAAGAATTGGTATGCAAAAACAGGACCAAGAGCTAAAATGGCATGCAGAAAGCTACTCACAATTTCTGGCCTTGAATTAAATCCTCCAAATGAAGACTAAGGTGGAATTTCAAGCTTCAAAAGACAATCCTAGACAGCATTGGCTTAGCTGAAGACACAGTGTAAAACAGAAGAATGCACTGACCAAACCTGCATAAAGTTCTGCCTTTAGGAGAAAAATTTTATTATTGCTTTTCTACAGTGCCAAAGAAGAGAGAACTAAAGAGGCATGCACAGAGACCTCCAGTCTGCCAAAGGTTGGGGGGAAGTCCCAGACTTTCATTTGAGCTACACAGATCCACACATGCCTTCACATGATCCCTGTAACACAAATCTGCAAAGTAAAGTACATACTCTGTTACATATATGTTTTGTCTTGAGGGTGAAGAAAATTATACAAACTAGAGCAAGACATTCCTAGGACAAGACTAGAAATCCAAATGCACTTCAAGTTTGTCTGGTTTTATATAGATAAAATAAAAAAAGTGATTATCAATAAAACCTGGAAAATGCTGTGTAGTACTTCAGTGTAACTTAGTAGCTTGTGCAATTCAATGTGATTGATCTTCATGGTGGGACCTACAAAGGAGCAGGAACAGAAGAACTAAGAGCAGACAATGTGTAGCGACTGTGCCCATTTGATTTGGTAACTTTTTTTTTTTAAATAGTTAAATGCATGTAAAAAACCTAAACCCTTAAACGGGAATCTACTTAGATGATTTGAGGTCAGCCATACCCTCTTTAGGGTTTCATGGCATGCATGTTCAGAGAGCCTCACAAAACAATTCTGGCACGCAATAAGTTGCTCTGGAAAACAGCTTCCGTATCACTGCCAGAGCCAACACTCTTGTAGCAGCAATACATTGAGCATTCACTGCCCTGGGACGTAATTCCTTTTAGGGGTCAGCAGGAAATTCACCTTCTTATGAAAAGTCAAACCTGTATGGTGGAGGCCACTTCACCTAAGATATGGGGGTGAGTCTATGATATTTCTACATAAAAACCAGGGAAAAGACACTTCCATGTTGCCACCTGAATGAGTGCTTTAACTAACGGGTTCTTGGTACAGGTTTCATCATTCATTAATTTAAGAAAAAACGCGACACACCAAACAGCTACAATACTGCGAGGCAATCGCTTACTACATAACCCTTTTGACAGCTGCAGATCTTGGCTCAGTATTAGTTCCCAAGGAAAAAGGGAGGAGGAGAGGAAAAAAGTCCATAAAACATTTACTAGATTTGAACCTGAACTAATTTACCAACAAGAGAGATCCCATGTTATTTAAAAAACAATCAAGACCCCCTTCTGCCATCACACCACACATTATGAGTCGACTTAATCAGGCTGGGGGACAGCTGGGGTATAAACCTAAATAGCAACTTAAGAAAACTACAATGAGTTTAAGTTACACTTACAGTCAACCTACAAAGCTTAGTGATTAATCACACCATTTGTCTACTCGTTTCTACATTCTGTTCTTGTTCCGAGTTATCTTATGGTAGTAAGATATTCAGAGCTCAGACTGTAGCTTCTCTATACTTCCCCTACTTGGTATACCATCTTTCAAAGTCACACACATGGCCAGATTTTACTACAAAATTGAGCTTCCAAAGATTAAAACAGTTCATTCCATTTTTCCACAATGGTTTAACGCATGGGAACGAAACACACACCATCTTGTACACTCATAGCCTTGCGCATATCATCCCAGAAACAGGTCTAAGTTAATGTATTTTGAGAGATGGTGTAGCTGAAATGTAACCTTTCTGCTACCGTGTACCTGGCTGTTATCATCATCATTATCATCAGCTCACTCCGGTGGAAATATCATGTAGTTCCTCCTTGAGTTTTCTCCATCTGCATACACAAAGCAGATTATTTCCCCTCTCAGCGTTCTTTCCCCAAGACACGCACAGGTAAGCACGCACACAGGAGTCTACACCGCCATCGCAAGTGCCACACGGAGTGACTGTCTCCACAGGGAGACAGTAACTAATACATGATGCAATGACACACACAGGCCCTTCAAAACACACAAGCAAGTTACACAATGGCTTGTTGCCCCTGAGCATCTGCTCTACAATATCCGGCAATTTGCACACTCATAGCCTTGCGTTATGCAAGGGGATTCAAGTAATTTGCGTTACCTCACACCTGTTTTAGGGACAGGCATAAAAAATGGACAGTTACCATGAAACTCTGGGTGCCAGGAAACTTACTCAAGTGATTACAACTTAAAGAAACAAAATACTTTGATCAGAATAGGTAGCAAGTCCTGAGGGGAAGCATTCTGAGACGGCACAGGATTCTTAAGTAGGCAAATTTGTATAAAGAAAGACGTTTTTCATTGCCCAGAAAAGGTTAGCAGAAGTAGCTATGCTTAAAATGCAGAATACTCTGCTACAGTTTAAAATATTTCATTAGAAGGCTTAAAACTTGTATACGGTACAAGTAGCATACAGATACTTTACAGAGACAGTATGAAGCCTAAATATTTCTGACTTGTTATGGGGCTATAAATAAATTAAACATTACTTAAATGCAACTACTATTGGAAGAAGCAGTGGTAATAAAAAGCGCATACCACAAATGCTTATTTTAGGGCAGAAAGACACTGTAGAAAATCAGAACAGCAAAGGGAATGTCAACAGAATTAATCTAGCCAGAAGGACTTCTATTGCACCAGTATCCTTCCCGCTGTCCAATTATTTGACCAATACAATACTTCTCTACGGTGTTTTATTCCCGCTATTTCTAAAACCTCCACTGTCCTCCCTACAATGAGTGCTAGACTTGAGGACTGGATGAGATGACATCAACATTACTTCAGAGTGCTGTAAGAGAATGACAAACTTTAAAAAAAAAACAAAACACACCTAGGTTCTAAATTTTGGGGGTTTTAATCAGATAATCTTCACGCTTTAAAGATAGTAAATTCACAGCTCTATGTTTCTCTCCACGGTGCAGAGTGCTGAGAAACTCTTGCTCTCCTACTAAAAATTATTGTCTGATTATTGTCCAGTCTGTATGGGATTTCTATCAAGAATAACAATGGAGCCCGGACTTCACAAAAAGAATCGCTGTGCTAGATCTTGGTAGGATTGACTAGGCTATTGGTAACCAGTACATGTCAACACTGACAGTTATTACTCTGCCTGGAGAGGCTCCAAGGCAGCAGTGCTGTGCCAACCGGGGTAGCAATCTGGGAGCCGGCCAAGAGGTCGAGCAGGCCTCAACAGCATGAATGCGAACGGCTTTAGTCGTGGTAGGTCTTTTGTAAGCAGCGTAAGGGGCATGCTGGCCTCGGAAAGAAGTTAAATCCTGTTTCCAAACTGTGAGCGTCTGTGCGCCATCTGGGTCCTACAGAGCGAAGCAGCTGCGTTCCTTTTTCCAGGAGGTTTGTCATACCTCCTCAGAAGGGGATGTGAAGAGCCTACAGAGGCTGCTTGCGCAGGCAAACACCAAAACACTGTCACATTGTACACCTGTTTCTCCGTGATTTGAAGATGCCAAAGCCCTCTTTTAAGCTTTCAAACCTGCTAACTTTTGAAACCAAGAATTGTTAAAAGCTAGGTGTTCTCATTTCTTGGACCTGAAACTCTCCGGTAATCCTCTTCATCCACATAACGGGAAAGAATGCAATAGGGGGCTAACAGATGCATCGTTCCTTGAATTCCCACCTGCACACAAAACCTAGCCAAATCCTTTTGTTCAACTTGCTGAGAGGAATCAGATCAAAAGTCATCGAGCTATTTAGACAAACAACAAACTTGCAATCACAGGAATTAAAGATTCATCAAAATTAAGCATATGCTTTTTGTAAAGACGTATCCCTCTGCAGAAAAGGGGAAAAGCGGGATGTATTGTTCAGTGGATGAACACCTCTGCTGTGCATCTATTAACTCCAAAGGATTTACTTAAACTCTCGCGTCAGTTTTACTAATCATAAAATAAGCATCTATCTTGCCTAAAATATGACATGTAATAAAGACTTGTGAGATAGAGAGAAAAACGTCCATAAAATTAAAATTTTCTTTTTAGCCACCTGTGAATCCTTCCTTGATATAAAGCTATCTTCTGTAAAGTTAGTTATCACTGCAAAATTCTTAACACTGGACAAATCCATGTGAAACAGATATCACTGCCTTTGAAACGAGACACAGTTATGCCATGCAATTATCAAGACGACCATGGTCCCAGGAACAGACTGTCCCCATGACACACTGCCAGCTGATCTAGGAACACTGACAACACGATCACGTAACTGTCAAGCTTGCCAAGAAGGAATAAGTCACAGGACAGTTTTCACAGGTAAAAATACGATACTGCGTTTCCATAAAAATCAAACCTATACTGGCTATATCTGGATAGAGAATTCTTCACCGGGACAAAAGGAGGAAAGAAAGAAACAAAATGCAGAAGATTGTAATTCTGCAATGAAATTTAAGGAGAAAAAAAAAAAAAAGACCAGAAACAACTAACACTCATGGGCAAGAGGTATCCAATGATTAAATTATGAAGTACTTCCCAAAAACCATTCATAACAAGTTTGCTAGGTACTGTAATATGCCCTCTTGTCCTCTGAATAGTACGCCTTAAAGATCGTTTCCCATTACTAATACTTTTGCAAAGGCAAGCTATAGATAAAACACAGACTTGACTTTCATCCCTTTGTTCATTCTGTGCTAAGTCTTGAAAGAAAACAGATTCACTACAAAAGACGACCAAAGTAATTCGTATGCTATGCAGCAAAACTTACCACCACCTAGCCAAAAATTACAGTCCTATTATTTCAGTAAGAGACAAACGTGCTCTCCATCTTGGAGACACATACTGCTTTGTACGCCTTCATTTGCAACGGAAATGAAGAACCATCCTTGTAAGACTGACATTTAAAGTCCTGCATGTTGTTGGGCAAGTTCTTCACTCACCAATGACACCTTCCACGGCTTTATTTGAAAAATGAAATCTATATTGTATTAAAAATACTTTAAGAAGGCCCAGACTTTCAGAACGCCTCGTAATCAAGGCACGCAAGTAAATCCCTCTAAACAATATGTTTTGGCAAACAGAGTATAATTCAGTTCTGGTGGCCAGAACTGAGTTCACAGCGGTGTCTCACTTTGCGAACATGAGCATGACTTACCAAGCGCCCTCGCAACTGCCAGGAACGGAATCTGGTCAATGACGGTGCTGCGGCGCACAGGGCCATTGTGAGTCAGGCGGGGTCTCTTCCAAACGACACGATTCACGCCAGACTTGTTGATCACACTAAAACCATCAGAAAGAGGCAGGAGTTAAAAAGGAACAGAAATGAAAGCACGAAAATTAGCTTAAATGACACAAAACCAGTTAAATATGCAAGCATGGAGTTAATAATGAGAGCACTCTCAGGGAAGCCCACAGCACAATTAAGTATTTCAAAACACACGGTATCACTTAGATAGTTTCATTCCATATTAAGCCAAAGCAAAAAGTGAGAGATGAAGGGCAGAAGAAAAGAAAAAGCAGGGGAACGAAGACTGGAAGAAATTCTGGCTGGCCGCAGTAACCAGATGTGAGACTATCTTTTAATCTATCGGAGAAAAAGCAAAACTGAATTTGCTTTCCTCAGATGAGGACCATCAACATCAACTCACTCTGGGGGAAATATCATGTAGTTCCTCCTCCATCTGCCAAAGTTTGGCAGTGAAGAGCAGCACAGTACAGTTAAAAAAAAAACAACCAAAAAACAAAAGCAAACAGAACAGCTTTCTCTAGGGATTTCCTTAATGATACACCAACACCAGGCAGAAATAAAAGAGGAATTGTTCATAGTCGCTATCTGCTGAAAGCAAAAGACAGGAAGAAACAGCTCTGCATTTGAATGCTAACACCTGCTTTAAGGCACTGAGCACTGGGTTTAGTTCTCACAGATGGCACTAGAAGGGTCAAAGGAGAAACTACAGAGCAAGTAAATGGGGCAGCTGTTACTGGGCAGGGGAGGCACAGAAGAAAGAAGAACAGCGAGAGCATCAGCCATGAAGCAAGAACAGGCAATGGAACAAGGAACTAGCAAACTTGGTCCCAACCAAGTTAAGAACGAGATACTTAAAAGCTAGCTTTTATCCAACGAACAGCCATTGGTAATTAGAAACTGAGAAGCTCTGGAACAGCCTCAAGATTCCTCATACTGAAGCTATTCAAGATGCACTTCCTGAGACTTCAAAGGCCTTAACAACAAGGGCATGTTTAGCTCCATCCTTTCGCATGCACAGTGCGGCAAAGTCACAAACGCCACATCCTAAAATCGATCTCATTCGTTTGTACAACTAGTGATCACACAAAGCTAGCTTCAGGCATTATCTGAAAGAAGCCCTCATCCCACACTCAGAGACTTTACTAGGAAAATACCATTTTTAATGAAAGATTCAATTATGCTCTCCTATTAACTTTTCCTAATTCGCTCTCATGAAAGAGAAGACATTAAAATAAGCCGAGCCTCACAGTTCCACCTCACTCCTACCATTTGCCTCACAATAGCCTGCAACAGCCAGCCTGGGAAAAACAGAAGGAGCACCGGTAAAAATAAAGATTAAAAAAAAATAAATTTTTAACCATTCTTTTTGATACAAAGTTCCAGGGAAAGCTTCTTTGAAGCTTCAGAGACTTTCAATCTGAGATAAAAAACTTGGAAACCTATACATTTACAAGTACTAACCTACCAAAACGCCAAGTTACCCTTTCTGAAAAGCCACCATTCCCAACACAGCTAACTGATCAACTTCCACCTGCTCGAGATACAAATATCTGAAGGTTAATGAGCTGACAGGGTTCTCGTATGAATGATGTCAACAGGAAAACCTTCAGTGATCTCTGCCTCTGAACTGCTAAGAGAAGGAAACTGTGCCCATCCATCTGGCGCGGTACTGTAGAACGAAACAACAGAGCGCTCCTGTGAAGCTGCGCCAAATGCGAGCCCTGAGGTTTGTCTCAAAACATTAGTACCATCTGACAAACCTGCTTGCTTTCCTCCTTAGTCACAGGGAACACACATCAACCACAACTCGGAGATGTTCTAACATCTGCCAGCTCCTGACAGTGAAGAAATTACTAATGTTGATACGCATTAAAATGAGGTATTCTAACATTTAAAGTGTATATTTAAATACAGCAAATACAGTACCTTGTTTCAAATCTAGGAATTTTTTTATGTTCCTTAAACAGAAGCTTTGAAGAGCCTACTCAACAGCTGCCAGTGTCACCTCAGGAACAATGCAGAATGCATGAGAAATTATAGAGCATTTTGTGTCGAAACTGCTGTGTTTCCACCATTTGACAAAACAGATATTCCAGACCCCATATCATTACCTATCTGGAAAGGCAATTTTTTTCCCCTCAGATTTTCATGAAGAATACGTCAAATAGCAGTCTCTCCACTTTCAAAGTTTTCAGTGAACATTTAGAATTGTAACCATGCCCCAGCTGCATGGGAATCCACCAGGAAATTTAAATTTTGTTCATACCATAACCACTAGCAAAAAGCACAACAGTGTAACAATGGATCCCTATAACTTAGTCCCCAGCAAGCTAGAAAAAAAAACAGAGCATAGATTGGTAAGGAATATAAATAAGACTATGAGATTCGCCAACTTGCTTGCCCCCCCTAAAACAAGCAAGCTTAAGCCTCGTTCAGTCAGAAAAACACAAATAGCACCGAGGGATCAAACCTGAAGTAAAAAACACAGAGACAGTTACCTGCCCCCAAGGCCTTCAATTCTCTCCCTTTCTTTGGGAAGTTCTGGCTTGTGGTCCTGTGTCACCTCCACAGCTCTCACAAAGTCGTCTTTGGGGTCATCCTGGACTCCCAGCACCACTCCTGAATCGCCAACGTGAGCAACGTACATCTTTGACCCGCGGATAATCACCACGCTGGCAGTAGTTCCCGATGTGCTTGGGAGACCTGTCATGGTCTTTGGCCACTCTGCTGCAATGAGAGAAAAAAAGCAAATGAAAATACTTTTGTTTTTAATTCTGTAGAACTGGTAATGTTTTGCAGATCAAGACGAAAGGTGTGTCACAGAGGCTTGCGTAACGTTACAATCCAGTATGTGCTTAACTATAGTGTGGCCAGGCAAAGCAGTGCCCTCGGGTCCCCCCTGCTTTCATAACACCGCTTCCCTAGCTACAACTTCAATTGAAATATATATATATATCTATATATATATATCTCTCTCCAGTATCAAAGCACCAGGATAGGATTCAAGAAAGTCTCCTCTGCTTTAACAGTCCAAGCATCACTAGAAGAATACGGGGGAAGATGTGCTGCTCCTTGAGCATCGATCAAGCGTTTTGTTAAGATCTACTGTTCACTTCCCTGTCTGAAGAGGTAGAAATGTGACAAATTAGGTTATTTTGTCTGGACATTTGACTGTCAATCAGCTTGTCTCGACATTCTTGATCCCCTCAGAAGGAAAGAAAATGCTTTTTTTACTTTTATATGCTGAACAACATTTTAAGGTAAATAACAGTGCACTGTTTTATTCACATTTCCTTTTGGAGGACTGACTAATGCAGACTATTTAAGTATGCTAGCCATAACCCAACGTCAAGTCTTCTGCAGAAGATATTCCTTGAATTCAGAACAATAAAATACCTATAACTAGCATGAACTACGTATGGTTGGGGAAATCTTTCCCAGCTGCTTTTCCCTCAAAACACTTGTGTTAATTTCCTATTGCACTACTCTCCCCATTTACGTCCAATCCAAATTTCTCTCATGCCTGTTCTTTTCTTGTCTATTTTTATGTCTACGCACACAAGTTCATCTTCTTCCAAACCACCACAAAATGATTGAGACAACAGCCCAATTAAGAAAGATTAGCCATACCAGTCCTCCTCCCTACTTCAGCACCCTCAGAAAACAGAACTGGAGTTCCCAGTTATCGCTTGATTTCAACTGTCAACAGCAACCTCATGTTTCTTCTTCACTGCACCCACTCATGTCTTCAGACAAACTCAGAAGGGAGACTCATCTCCTTGTCACATTCTATCTTTTGCACTTCACAAGTCACGCTCACACAGTACAACATAAAAATTCCACTGTGATACACGTTCTGTTTGCTGGAAACACCCAAGCCAGACTGCCGAAGTACTATATTATTTATTTTCCTATGGCACAACAAACACACAAGAGAAAAAACACAATTAGGCCTTCCCCTCTGTGAAAACAGGTATTTTAAATTTCAAAAGTTTTACGCAGAAGCAAAAGATTAGGTACTTAATAAATTCTAGCAGCACCGACCAATGTTCAGATGCCCAAGGCAAGAAAGAGAATACATGGAAGATGTGCTGAAAGGGAAACAGAATTATACAGGCAGTTTGATAACAAAAGCTGCAATTCCTCATTGTTAGCTACTGAGATGTCCCGCATAATTTAAACATTTAAGTTCTAACACAGAGTTCTAGCTTTGTGTTCTAAATCCTCAAATACACTTTCTCCCTAGGAGGGGCTTTATTCCAAGAACACAAATGTTCAATGAGATTATTGGAAGTACTTTGCCTGGCAATTTTAACTGTGGATATTAAACCTAACACATTCCAAATGGAAAGCAAACGAGGGAGGAAGCCGAGTGGTAATGAGGACTTCAACCATGCACTTAACAGAAAACAAGCTGCAACTAACGAGTTTCTGTCAGTGTAACAACCCCTCAATAGCCATAAAATATATTAAGAGAGTCAAATCAGTCTTTATGGGAATCAAAGAGCACAGAGAGTGAAATCACCCCCTTATGAGTAAAAGAACGATACAGCAGCCTCAGATTTTAGGCTCCAACAGAACCAGAAATTAGATCTGCCTGTCAGCAAGGGATTTTACTTTATGCCTTGCGCCTCTTTAGAGATAAGTATTACACATAGTATAGCATATTCCTTTCTTTACAGATTGTTTCTCATCAGAAATTAACAAAAGTGACAGAACTCCTGAGTCTTTTTTCTGAGCTCAAGTATTAAAATCAAAGTCACTTACTCCTCCACGTACCAGGAGCATGTTTTTATCAGTCTTGTAACTTAAGCAATAGGACATCTTTCTAAAACAATTTTTCCCTCTACTCGAAAAGCACTACCCTTCACTCAGTTTGTAACTTTGAGTTTGTAAACCCAACCAGTTTTGTAGCTGGCATATCAGCCAGCAAATTGAAATTGTCGCCTGCTGCCTAGGACAGGAAGTATAAAGTGTTTTGCGTCATGAAATTTGACTCGGTTGCATCTTTTCTTTCTCTTTCTTTTCATTTGCAAAAAATAAAAAACGTTTTAGTGCAAACTATATGGAACCCTTAAAAACATATATATACGCAGGACACTATCATCAAGAAAGATTTTTCTTACTTGCTGAATTCTTTTCCTACATGGCACCATGACCCAGCAAAACTCAGCAAATGCTATTTTTAAAGCCTAGTCTTGTTACCTTGTTCTTTGTCTTGTATTTAGATGCAAGATACAAGACAAAATATTATTTTGACTTTAAAAAAGCACCTATATTTCTTTTATAAGATACTGCAATAGTCCAAATGATCAGGCATGATCAAAAGCCATTTTCTCCTATAACAAATTAACTGGGAATATATACTGATTAACAGTTAAGAGTAGCAGCGCATTAAACTCTTCCTTTGGTAGAAACATCAGCTCCAGTTGCCATTCTTATTTAAATACATACATAACACTCCCTACCTGGCCACACCAGCTCCAACAGAAATACAAGCTTTTTCTTAACCACGCAACTGGCATCAGTAACATCCCTTCAAAGTAACGATATTAAATGCCATCCACTTTTGAGTTTAGACCTTCAGTAAATTCAGAGCAAGTTATTGCCCATTTTTCATACCACAAGTTGACAGACTAAAAGAAATCCCAAAATTACAACAAGGCTCTCAAAACAAAATTCACACTTCAAAGATACACCTGAAACCCCAAACAGTGTATCTGTTGCACCAAAATATGGATCCTACGCCTGGATACCACATCTGTAACAGAAAAAAAATACTCTGCCACAGTCTAAAAAGCAAAGTCTCTTAACGATGGCTGGAGCGTGATCTGAAACACACAGACTGCTCCAAAACACGTTTGTGCAAATTCTGCTCCTATTTTTGAGAATGATTCAGAATTACCCTGGAAATCAAAAACTGCCAAAGAATACATTTCATTTTTATTTCACTGTTTTTACATGCATTAAGTCAAGCTACAATACCTCATTTCAAATTAGTTTAATTCTAAAATTCTTATTAAACTTTCAAAAAATAAATGCTCTATGAACTTTTAACACAGCAACAGGCCCTACAAATTTTATATTATCCTGAAAATTCGCATTGCCTCAAATGGTCTAGGTCCTTTTCAGATAAGAATACTTCCATAGACTCTTAAACATTTCTAAGAATAATCCTGAAATTATGACTGCAGTGAAAGTTACAAAAACGCTTGTTATTACAAAAGAGATGAAAATATTATTTGACTTTTATTGCTTCAATTAAATTTAATGGGAAGAGTTATAACCAAAGCAGAAGTATGCAACTCTTTCTAAATTGTAACTAGTAATGCTGAAAAATGTTTTTGATAGCATCAAGCTAAACGCAAACATTTAAAAACAAGCTCTTGGCTATACAAATAATGAATTACCAAAGAAACATAAGTCTATGCAATCCTCAGTAAAGTTACATCAAAATCTGGGACTTCCTCATAGTGCTTCTTGTAAACCTACCAATCCTACCAATGCAGTTGTAGAAACAGGCTTCAAGTAAGAACTTTTACTCCGGAAGCTCTTCAGCATACAGATAATTTTATTACTATATAACTAACCATAAAATTAGCAGCAATGAAAATGGGGTATTTTTCTGTTTTAATTTTTCTGGTACTCTCATCATCAATGTCTTTCCCGTCTATCACAGGAGACGGGCACTGGGATGACACCACAGCTTCCGAGAACTATCAACAGAGCAGCTGAGAATGAGACTCTCTTCCAATGGCCATCAACTGGAAGCAATAAAGACTCCGTCCTTTACATCAAAAATCCAGACCATTCTCCCGTCCCCATTTTGAGATACCAAAATACCCCAGTCTCCCCTTCATCTCCATAGTGTCACCAATACACAGTTAAAGATCTAGTTTACATATGATGATACGCAAAATTATTCACTCTAAGTAAAATTTGCACTGGGATTCCATAACCTAGCATGACAAGTTATAAACTAGATATAGTAAAGCTTTTGTCCCATAAAACTCTGTTACGCACACGCAGCAGGAATCAGCAAGACCAAACACACTACATAGAATTTTACTACATAGCCTACCTAAAGCTGTCATCAAATGCTCATAGCCAGAGCTATGTTTTTTCTCACAACAACTTAAATTGGTTCCACAACCGACGTACTATTTGCTAAACACTCATTACTAAAACAGCGTTTCCTGTACTTTGTCACTCCACCCCACCTCTGTAACACACAGTTACAGAGACAAAAACCAGACAGGGATACTAACTAAACTCCTTATCTTTCTGCCCCATACCATCTTCCCCTATTCACACATCTTTCTCCGTATCACGCAAGCCTGCAGCCCAGGAGATCATGTTCTACTCGCTCCCCCACATCAAGGTTGTGGCCAAGTTCTGGTGCTTCTAAAATTCAGACCTACTTTCCTTTCTGTCCAATCTTGCCATTCCTTCCCCCGTATCTTTTCAAGTACCTGACATTCGCACAACTTCTCTATTTTGCTATTCAAGAAAAAGGAAAAAGAAAATGAAACTGTTTCGACACTATAATCCCCCCCGCAACGAATCACTTCATTGAAACCGGTTCCACGGTACTCAAAGTGCAATTTTTGCTTTCTATGTTTGCCTCCCAAACCCAACTGTCAGTATCACTATCTATGTTTTTGATCCAATTTTAGTGTGTTCCCCTCCTGCCTGCCTGTCTTCATGTGCTGTTCACTGTTCTTAGATTTTCTCTTTCTGGGGCTTCTGAATATATAAGCGCATACCCAATACACACACACTTTACACGGTGTATATATAAACAAGCATACTCTAAGCCATAACCTTTAGCTTACCAGGAAAAAAAAAATCCTTCAGAAACACAGTTCTGCAGTCTCACTGGATCCCAGGGAGAAGGAACAGTACAAGAAGGATTACTGTCACCCGTCTTGTCACTCTCCTCTCCTTTACCCTTACCTATTTAGGACCCCAACTTCCATCCTACTGCAATTAAGCAACCAATCTTGCAGTTAAGCAACCAATCTATATCATCTTCAGGATACAAAGTGAGTTTTCTGTTTTGGCAGGTCCACTGCATATTCCCTAATGCTCAAATGATAAAATAAGCAAACAATTACCCTTTATGAAACAGCCACATTTTGAATCCTTCCATCAGGACTCGATAGAAACTGTTGGAATCGTGGTACAGTTAGGGAAAAAACACCGTCCCAGACCATTTAAGGTTGCTAAAATTACTTCTTTTTTTTTTCCTGTTCACGATATTCCGGTCAAGGGAAATCTAAGGGGGTATTCCATGCAGTTCCCCAAGGCAACAAGATGAAGACCTCCCCCTAAATCGAATTTGGAGATGAGACTTGTAACAGCCTGAAAACAAACTGCAGCTCTAGAATCACACCGTCTTCAGCTACGTAGCACTATCGTTCTACATTGTGTCCTCACCCTCTGATCCCATCTTTTCTCCCACAGTTTGCTCTCCAGTTTTTCTTGTTTTACCGAATTACTTGATTCAACACCTCACATCGCATCGCGCTTTTTGCTCTCCTCCCTGTTCCCCGCACCCAGACGGCAGCGATGCTACCAGACGCTAAAGCAGAGATGGAGGGTGGCTTTCAAGCACGCAACTCACAATAGTGCGGGGGGGGCGCGGGCGGGGGCAGAAAAAGGCGGCTAAAAGCGGGACGTCCCACGCTCGGGGCCACCGGCATGTGGGGAAAGGGACCGACCGGCGTCTGGGGGCGACATCGGGGGTGGGCAGGCGGGCAGGGAGATCTGCTGTCCCCTCAGTTCTCGCTGCAGGGCCCTGCAGAAAGGAGAAGAGGAACCCAAGGGAGAGGCACGGCCAGGCGCGGCGGCCGGGCGGAAAGGCCGCGGGCCGGCAGCGTTACCGGCTCGCCCGGCGGGGACGGGGGCCCGGCGGAGCGGGGGGCGGCTGGAAGGCGCCGATCGCCTCTAACTTACGCAGCTTCTTCCACATGGCCCGGTGGCAAGCGATGAAGCCCTTGCGCAG
>VYZM01011049.1:259513-277158 GCA_013398915.1 Dromas ardeola | reverse complement strand
AGGGCCGGGGGCCTGCGGCTTCCCCCCCGCCGCCTGTGGGCGCCTGGCCCGCGGGAAAGGCCCGGGGCCCGCGGGGAGGGCGGCCGGGGGAGCCCGGTGGTGGAGGACGCGGAGAAGGGGCCTGTCCTTGGGGGCCGCGGGGTGAGGCCCGGGGGCGGGGGAAGATGTCTCCCCGCCTTTGGAGCCCGAGAATGGGTAGGGGGAGGATGAGATCAAGCTGTCTGTGTTGGTATATATTTCTTCCTCCTCCAGTCCCCCCCTTTTTTTTGTATTTTAATGTATTGGAGAAGGTGATGTCAGTGGTAGAAGGAGCGGAGTTTGCTGTGCTCTTGTACCGTCTTTAATCATCTGGTAGGAACCAGATGAAAAGAATTGAGACCTATTTAATGATAGAGTTTATTAGCCTTAAATCGTTATTTCATGAGCGGGCTGTTTCTCATTCATCTGCTTCGAAAATATCCAGAGTTAAAGTAAAAGGTACACTGAGATGGATCATTAATTTCTATTGTCCGCTAAATAGGCATTTCATCCATGTACAGGAACAGCTGGAAATGAGCATTCATCGGGGGAGAAACAATGTGTGAAAAAAACACCCCTAAGATGGGGAACAAGCCTTCATTCCTCTGCTAGTAAATTTCTAAAAATCTAGGATGTGCTAAATGAAGTAATTCTTTAGATGAATCTTTATGAACGAGGAGTAGTGGTCCATCACCTATATAGAGAGTAATAGTATTTATAAGGAAGGTTGATCTTCACTAGAGGCAGGGAAATTGTTTCTACAGCGTTGAAACAGGCGGGTACATTTTCTGTATACCAGCTATTACTTGTCTGTCTTATGTGTTGAGAAATATGGAAACCCCTTTCTATCATATACGAGCATGCTCCCAGATAATGATGTGGTTGATGTATAGCAATCGTCAGATAAAGACTAAAGATATGGAACTAACAAGGTGTGAGAATATTTCGGGGGTTGTTTTTAACTGTTAGTGGGTATGACCACTGACAAATAAACTTTCTTGGTATTGCCTGTCTTGATGTTCGTTCAGATGAAAGGGTAGTACTCTGTGGCTTTTAAAAGCATAAAACCAAAACCTCCTTCTAATGATAGAAATATCCAAGTACGTATTATTCCCAGATTGTTTAAAAACTCATCTGTAGGTGAGCTTAATAGATCATCGACTTCTTACCCTTTTATTAGCACTCTTCAGTGGTTGCATTGAATCAGATTCGTAGGGAGTTGTTCTATGATGACAAAGGAACCAGCAGCATATCTGACTTCTAAAGAGGCTTTCTAATCTGTTTGTTCTGCTTGTGTACATTGGTACCTTGTCTCATTGGGCAGATGATAATAAACACGCTAAGTACCTCTCCTCAAAATAATGTTTCTGTTGTGCTAATCACTAGCCAGTTTAACTTTTGTTAGTGACAGTAATTTGTGTTGCTTTTCCCATTACTTCTGTGTTTTACAACAGGAAAGTCTTTGATAATCTGTAACATGTAAGGTGCACCTGTATTCCTTTTTAAAACACGTCTATGAGATGTCCATGTGCAGAATAAATAAAACGAGGCTACACGGTGCACAATGAGTGTTTTCCCATTGCTGGCAATGGTGGGCTAGTCTTCCATGGCTTCACTACTTTTTGATATCTTTCCTGTGTAGGAGAACCTGTCCTCTTTAATAGTCGCCTGCAAATTAGCTTATACATAAATATAAGTAAACCTTGGATGGGATGCTGAAAGGAAGTCTTCAGCCTTTACTAAATGGGCTTCTACATGCAGAGATGTCTGCCTGCAGTGAGTGCCTTGAAGCCTACCCCAGATCACAAGTCTTTTGGGACAGCGTTTGCATTTTTCCATGCACCTGTACACCGCTTAGTAACTGGTTCTTGTTTTCTGTATTTGGATGGCTACAGCAATACAACTGACATAGCTGAATTAAGTTAGAATGAGGACAGCGTCACACCTTTGGATGGTCCTCTCATGTTGTTTATGGCGCCTGTTTTAGTGTTTTGGTTCTGGATACAGTTATTTTCAAAACCATGTGGATATTAAATACAGTTTTAGGTTGGTGAGCTGTGTTCAATACATCCTGACCATCAAATTGTTCAAAGCACAAGTAGAATTTCAAAAGTCACTATGACTAAAGGAAGACAAACTAGAACACTTTTAAATCTTTATTCTGACTTCATGGTCATGGTTGGTGCTGCTATGTTGATGAGGTGTCAGGTGTTAGTATTGTACGGAATAGTACTTATTCTTGAAATACACCTGAGGAAAAGTGGCGTGTAATTGAGGGTTTTCGTGAGTATACTTGCATTTAGACCTTGAAAAAGGCAAAGAATCACTTTCTTTCTGTAATTATTAAAAGGAATAAAAATGTTCCCAGTCTTCAACATCTAACTTGTAAGTGATGGTTTGTTATCCAGGTATTAATCATGGTTTGTTATACTGGAGAAACTGCCACTGATTTTGTAGGAAAATAAAAGTTAGTATCAGTCAGACTTTATTTTGATAGACAGATGTTAAGTGGCTGTGGCAGTACAAAACTTTTTTTATCATGTCCATTAGTATGAACACTTAATGTTTGCCAGTCTTGCCTGGTTTGCCAACCTGTTCATGTTGATTAAGAAGACATAGGTAGGACACAGTACTATTACCACAGAGAGTCACTGTGCTATTATTTAAAAGGGAGGAAAACGCTAGCAGTGTCTTGGTCTTTGTTTTTCCCCCAGGGTACCCTCTAATGAAGTGTTTGGCTCTAATGTCATAATATACTGCCTTTATTTCCTATTCCTTAAAAAACCCAATTGCTTTTAGTTATATGTATTCCAGAATTGTGAACTTCTAGGACATGCCTTATAAAACTGTATTTGCAGTTAACAATGAGGAATCAAACCTGGGATGCTTGCAGAATGTTCATTGTTGCGGACTCAGTAAGAAATGGGTTCTGCGGCAAGGTAACAGAACCAGGCAGGTTCCTAATAAGCATATTTATTGTTCTGTAGCATTCTCATACAACGAATAAAGCTCAAAAAAAGGCAATATCAAATAATCATGACTGTAGTAAACCAACAAACCTGTACTGGTCCAGCAGGGTGTTGCTGGATTTTTTCCAAGCAGCATTTGAGTTTTCCTTACAACCATTAGAGAAAAAAAAAAAAGACAGAGGGGGAGCAGAATGCTTTTAAGGATATCCTGGAAGTTTTCAAGTTCTACATCTGTGCTAAAAAATATTTAAATGTCTTTTTAATCACAGCTGTATTTTGAAGAGCTTAATAACTAGTATTGTGACAACACCTGCATCGGGGGGCTGTGGGAAATAAATGTGCAAATATATCATATTTTGTTTCCTTTGTGTCTTTGCCAGGTTTATGTATATCCTGGTTGTATTGTTTCCTAGTAAAACTAGTTATGTTCTCCTTGGGTTTTGGGGGGGAAGAGAGAGAGGGTATGTAGTTCTTAGGCGGCAAAGAAAGAAATACGCTGGATCACAATTAAAATAGGACATGCCTGGCAGGTAGGCAGCGTTTGCAAATGCCAAAATTCTGTATTAAAAAGTAGGTGGCAACTGGAATAAACTGTCAGTCCTCCAAAAAACAAACCAACCCACAAAATGAGGAAATTGTCTTTTTTAGTTTGCTGGGGAGAGGATAGTGTTTTGAGGAAGGGAGTTCATGTAAAGAATCTAGTTTCTGTTGACAGAAATAAGATCTTTAACTGAACAGTCATCAGACTAGATAGTTTGTGTCTTATATAGAATTCGGTTCTTTCCCTTGTGCCTCAGCTTTATATTCTATTGTGCATAATTATCTCATTTCTTTGGTTCTCACGGTGCTTTTGAAGAGACAGTGCTTCATTAGTGTTCTCTGTCCACAGGTATTTGTTGTAGTTACACACTGGTCGGCTGATGTTGGACTTGTATTGGCAAACAAGGAGTTTCATCCAATGTTTATTTTCCTTTTGGAATGTCTTTTCTGGATTCTGTGTTTTTTCTTTTTTTTACATCGATTTTTCTTGAAAATCATTTGAGTCCAATGTTCTTTGAATGTTTTCTGATGAGATTGTTAACCACAGGAACAATTGGAGGTGACGTTAATTTGGTTTACTTAGTGCAGACCTGCGACCTTTAGTAATTGCACTATGCTAACTTGTTTTGCATTAAAATTTTTAGGCAAAATCCAAAAGGTTGTAATCATGCTTTCTCTTTGAAGTGGTAGATAAAGGTGCTGAAGTGCTCCTACCTTGATGTGAATCGAAATATGAGACTTTGAGTTTAGATCCTGATAGTGCAAGCTTCTGTAATAAGGAGTGTAGCTGCAGTTTTGTGTCTCCTCGCTGTATTCTGCTAATCTGAAAAAGAACGAGCATGGCTAATAAAAGCTCTTGTATCGCATCTAGGTATTCTTTGAAACAAACAAAATGATTAAACAGGAATTTGCTGACTGTTCACAACAACCAGTAGAACATCCATTCTCTGCATTGCAGTAGAGATTGTTTTTACTGATGAAAAGTATTTATAAGCATAATTTCTATAAGATTAGAATAGAACTAGCTTGTCCCAAGGCTTCAGTCTCTTGGGTGTTTGATGAGAGCGAAGAGGATAAACTAGCCATGAAATGAAGTGTAGCTGTGATGCTTGAGTTCTGGGGCGTTCTGAGGCTTTCTGAGGACCAACAAGGTCATAAGCAATGTATGAAGGAGGCAAAAAATCCCAGAGCGAATGGGTCATATTTTGTAGGACTTCTGCTGTGACCCGTCAGTGTGACTTCACAAAGACTTTATTGCATTAGTGCTGCTGTGTTTTTGGGGTCAGAGATGAAATGTGTATGTGGGAAACAATCATGATTTCTGCATGTGTGCACACACGTACAAGCACTCTCATCATCTGGTTACGCTTCCAGAGTAGCATGTGCAGTTGGGCTTCACTGAATACTGCTTGAATTAAATCGCATCCTTGTATCGCCTTTTTAAATTAAAGCCTCACAGTGAAGGAGAGTCGTTGCTTCACGAGTGTTTTCCAATTATTTTACTTTTATTTTACTCTTTATTTTTTACTCTTTATTTAATTTACTCTTTATTTTAACGCGTGCCTTATTTCTGTAGTCTAAACTTAGATTAAAACTGAACCATCTTTCCTTGTTATGTCTTTACTGGTTTGAAAATTCTTGCCTTTGCTTACAGTTCTTCTAACTCATAGTACTTAGTTTGCTTTTTCTTTTTATTTTGAACCTCTAACTATGGGGCACGTTTTCTAACCCTGATATGCTCTGGCTTCCCCATTTTTTTTTTGGTATCTTTGTTGAGTAAGACGCTAGAACTCATCATAATTCAGCTAATGAGGTCACATCATAAACAGAGGTGTTCAGCTCCTGCTGAAACAATAATTCCTAGTTCCACTTCATTTCCCTTGTACTGATTTAGCTTCAAAGCAGACTGGGTTTCCCCACTTACTGCTGCGGAGAATCATGAGTCTGTGGCACTGTAAGGCTCAGACTCTGTATCCCTTGTGCTGGACTCTGTGGATGTGAACCAAAAAACTTTGCTGATGCAGTACAGAAAGCAGAGCGAGTGGGAAGGTGTGTGGAAGTGTGCTGTGTGTGAGAGCAGTAGCTCCAAAAGTTGCCTCTGAAGTTAGGCTTATTCAATAAAGTGGGTTGGTTTTTTTCTTCATTATTTATTTGATTGAGGTTCAGTAGAACTAGAGCTTGTGCACAGGCTTTGTAGGTGGTTCTGAAATTGATTTGTAAGGATCAAATGTACCTAAATTTTGAGCTGAGTGTTTTCTAAGGCTGTTCCCCCCCGCCCCATCTATAATGAGTCATTTGTCAACAGATTGATTCAGTGCACTGTTGACTCTCAATAAAATTTTTCCTTCCTTGTTAAGCAGGGAAGGAAGATTGTGACTACAGCCAACTTTTTTTCCCCAATACTGATGTTTGTTGATTAAGTATCCAGTCCTTCCCAGATTTGGCACAATATTCCACATTACATTATTAGACATTACTAAACATGCTCTTTAATTCTTACTGAAATACCCTTGCTAATGTTTCGGTCCTCTTCCAAACTGGAGCAATAGGAGCATATTTTTCAAATAGCGTATGCTACAGTTCCACTTCTAGAGTGTCTTTTTACAACTGGTTAGAATTAATCTCCAGCTGCTTTAAAATGTGATTTAAAAAAAATATTTTTTTTTATATTTTTATGACTTTTTTCATTAGGTTTAGAAAAATCTTTTCACTTGTATGTAGTGAAAGAGCCCGGAGTGTTGGTGGTACACACACCATATAGCTTTTTCTCTTGTGTGACAGTTTTGCTTTTGCTGTCAGTTTAACATATCTTTGTTTTTATTTTCAGGGGTTTGCTAGGAAGCAGTTAGAGCTCAGTTTAATCTATCCAGAGAGAGAAATCTGACAAGAACTTTGAGAATCAGATGTGCATGATGATATAATAGATAAGTTAAAAGTTAATGTTGTTAATATGTTTAACCGGGGACACCACTATATGAAGCTTTCAAATGTTTAGGTGGATGTGTTGCGAGTTAAATACTGAGCCTTAGATCCTGAAGGAGGATCATGGTGATTTTTTTTCACAGCTATGCGAAACAGTTTGTGCATGCGTGTAATAATAGACCTATATACTAAACTTCTACCTTGGTTCCTGTCTTCAGTGCCAGAATTAATGTGTCAATGTGAACTGATGAAATTGGAAGTCATATTGTAGGCTTTTATTCATTTTTGTAGTTAACAAAAAATAAATCTCTGCTAAGCTCCAAATAGGTTCAGTTTGTGTCTAGAAGAAATCTGTTTCTTAAGAAAAGAATAGTTCTTCAGAAGTCCAAACCTCTGCCATTCTTGTCAGGGCATGTTTTTCTTGAATCACTATTTTGTTTTGGTTTTTTGTGTTATGTAGCAAGGCTTGTGGTCAGGAATTTTGTGTCTCTGGAGCTGTAACAAGAGAACCATTTCTTCAGTGCTTGCAACTGCTTCTCAATGGACAAACGAGTGTTACTGAACCTCCTGGAATTGCTTCACAGTTTGACGTATACTCACTATTTCCATGTCAAATTTTGTTTGAAAATATTGCTGTAACAGCTACAACAGTTTCAAGAAACTTCAAGCTGAGTTAGTTCCTTAAAAACGTTTGCCAGTATGTTGAGGGAAGGGGTGAATAGTGTGCTGGGTGTCCCAAGGATACTGTATTTCTGGTTATACCAGTGAAAAATAGATTGGTTTTTTTTCTGTGTGCCAGAATGATGCAAGTGTTTACCTTTGAATTGGGATGAGATATGCAGATAGCAGCCTTGGACCTTTGTGCCATAAGCCAAATTTTACATGTGCCTAAAATAATTGATATATCAAAATGGAGGGTGTAGTTTGGGACCTTCCTCATCCCTCCCCACTAACCATGGTATTTATTCATTAGGAATTTAAGAATCATGCATAACAGTGGGCATATTACAACAAGTGTTTATGTAACTTCATAAATATATTAATTTTTAAAAGTCTTACCACAGTTAGTATTTGGTAAACTAGCATCGGAGTAATCTCTGGGATTTGTAGTTAGCACTGCAAGGTGATAAGGGGAAATGATAATGTACTTGGTTGAAAGCCTAAAGGTTGAACGTGTGATAGTACTTTTGATTGGTTTAAGTGCTGGTAAAATAGCTTGTGTGCATGTCTTAGTTTTGTCCAGAAATTATCTTATCAATTATTGACAAGATGTCTGCCTTCAGTTGTGGCCCTGGAATACTAGGCAAGGTTTAATCTTCTTTTTTGATTGCGGAAAATATGCTTTAGTTTTTTTAGAACAGTTACCATTAGACAGCTGTGGTGAAGAAAATGAGAACACTTAACCGTGACTGTAGTTTTTAAATACACCAGACTGGATGTCCTTTCACTGCCAGAAAGAATACAGCTTCAGAAGGATCCCTTTGAAGTCCAGGGACACGGCAGTATTTTATCTGAGTAACTTTGCATGCAAACTTGCACTGCTTTTTAAAAGACTTCTTTCCCCCCCAACCCCCCCCCAGGAAAGAGATGGCTAAAAGGAAAAACATTCATTTCTGGCACTTGACATTATTAGGTCAAAGTATTTTTGAAGGTTTTTTTTTTGTAGGTTCTGTTGTTAAAATAGCAAATTTGCTGTGCTGTAGAATCACTGTCATGTGCCTTTATAGGAAGAGTTGACTAAAACTCAGTTTCTGGCTGGAGAAGATGTTCTCACATGCTTTGTTTAGAATACTAATTCATCTGCGTCCAGCGTTTGTGGAGAAAAAGAGGAACCAGACAAAAGCTGCTTACCAATACAAGTTTTAAAGGAAATTATTAAAACTAAGAGGAATATTAAAATTTTCATTAAATCTGTGTTTGTAATTGAGCATCGCTAAATTATGCGTTCTCTTGGCCTTACTTTTGCTTACATAAAGGGGGCTGCAACTCCTCATGTCAGAGTTCTTTGTAGTTGTAAAACCTGCTCAGGTATCACAGGGGTCTTGCTGGACGTACGGGGATGTCCATCGTGGGCAGTGTTATATGTGAATGTCTTAACATAGGGACTCAAAATTAGGCTGTTCAGAGTACAAGGTAGCAGTGCTTTACCTGCCTGCTCGTGATGGCGTGAAACTGGAGTGTATAATCTGGTTTGTGCCTACTGGTAAACCAGAGTTTTCCATTCCCTGCATCGTACAGCACAGATCCACAAAGGGACAGAAACGGGGCTTGGACAGCTGCTGGTGGAAGGTGCAGCGGCTGGAGAGAAGTGCCTGGGAGACAGGAGCTGCCGCCTCCTCCCTTTTCCCCATGGAGCTACTGCCTCATAGCAAGATTGTTTTTTTTTTTAATTAATGAAGAAAGGGTGTGAGTGTGTTTTTTTTCTAAACACCGAAAATAACAAACAGTTGTAGTGCAACAGTCCAGTGTGCTCAGGCCTGTGCCTCTAGCAGAGGCTGGTGATGGTACCTGTGACTCTGGCAAGTGTGTAGTGCTGCTCCCTAGGTTACATACCTGGCTTGCGGTCGTTCCTGGGTCAGGGGCTTCAAGAGAGCAGGAACTAGTGGCCCCCAATGGATTTTTCTGCCACATATTTGTACAGTCACTTTTGTACCTATGTAAATTCTTAGTATTTATAGCATAACGTGGCAGAAAGCTCTGCAACTTAACTCTGTGTTGCAGAAAGAACTGTCTTTGTGGTTTGTTTTTTATGAACAAGTTAACTGATATATTTGCTTATCTGCAGAGACAAATCAGTTTGGATGTAAACTAGCCATTGCTTTTAATAAATGCACGAACCAATTCACTTGAGTTTTCCCTTTTACTTACACGGGATTGACTTGTGTAAGCTCAGGCATTAGTGGGGTCAGGGCTTGTGCCTGCCTTTAACTCTGGGTGTTGGTCAGTCACCCATTGCAGAACTTGTGGGTTTGGGATTTATTTTTATATATATATGTGTATATATATATGTAATATAAAATCTATTTGCACTGCTGTATGCTAGATTCTATGTCATTTAAAAACATTTTCAAAGCATTTGTTATCATAGCTATTAATTGTATTTTTTGTTAACTTCAGGAGTGTTTTCGTTTTGTCTTGGCTCTTTAGCTTGGGTGTTGCAGTGTTTTATGATGCAGGTGGATGTAGTAGATACTTGAAAATACATTCATAGATAAAAACAACTTGAAACCACCTAAGGAGCTCTCATAGCTTGTCTGCGCAGTTTTTAAACACTGCGGTTGTGCTTCTGTGTGGAGATAGTGGAATTATTACTTTTTAGTCTGCTGGATTTCAATACTTTGAAGTCTAGATTTCATCATGTCATGTTACTATTAAGCTAAGTTTCCCAGAAGAACTCAGTCTTAAATTTTAAAATTTATTTACATTTTTCTTTCAGCTTTACCAACAGGGCCGCTTATGCCAGCTGGGTAGTGAATTTTGTGAACTAGAAGTTTTTGCAAAGGTGCTACGAGCTTTAGATAAAAGGTAAGTACCTTAATATGTTGATAATTCTCATTTCAGCTCTTGCCTCTTGATTTAGGTTTTGAATTTGGAAGATGTCTCTAATTTTCTCGGTCTTATTAGCCCATCTAATAATGTAAGAATATTTTGTTAGGTTCACAGATGAACTTTTAAGTTAAAATGTGTCTTTGTCTCAAAAAACAAAACAATCAGAACTTCTCTGTGAATGTATGAAGTCATCTGTGGTACTCGGTCCCCAAAGTGCTTTCTTATTGCTATGCAGTCGGTTGTGTTAACCCCTGCAGGCAGCTGAGCACCATGCAGCCGCTCGTTCACTCCCAGCCTGGTGGGATAGGGAGAGAATTGGAAGGGTAAAAGTGTGAAAACTTGTGGCTTGACATAAAGACAATTTAATAATTAAAAAAAAAAAAAGATAAAACAACAAAGAGGGAAAAAGCACAAACAGGAAAAACACGTGATAGGAAAAAAAACAACCCAGTTGCTCACCAGCCTCTGATCAGTGCCCAGCCAGTCCCTGAGTGGTGCCAGTCAAAGTATCTCTTTATTTCCGCTGTAGCAAACACTAAGTGAAGGGTTATCAAGCTGATAGGATCGCCCCAGTTGAAAGCGTTTTCTTGTCTTTAAATATTCTAATTTGTGGTGTTATGCTCAGAACTTGACTTATTTAGATCAGATTTCTTGTAACTGGAGTAAGTGTTGAGTCTTCAGACTTCTTCCCGTTGTTTGCGTGTGTATGCTGTTAATGGGTTCATCATTCCTCATTCATTGGCAATTTCTGTGGGAGTTGTGGGGTAAGGGTGGATTTGAGGCTTCTCCCCTCTAAGTTTTAGCTGAAAATGTTGTTTTCCAGTTCTAGTATTGTGTGGATAGCTTGTGTTTTGCTTACACTGGAGGGTGTCCTTGTAAAGAGCTTTGTGTACACTCACTTTATTTGTTGGATAATTCAAGAACTGTAATCCATTAGCCTTGAGATTCACAATTATGCTTGTATTCATCTGGTTTTGGTTTGAGAGAGGGTTGGAGTTATTTCTCTGAATCACTCCTCATTTGAATTCATGGCACTCAAGAGCCAACTGACTGCAGTGTTTTAAAAACTTCATGTGTAATCAAATTCTCTTTCCTTTTGTTTCAGACATCTGCTTCATCACTGTTTTCAGGCTTTGATGGACCATGGAGTAAAAGTTGCTTCTGTACTGGCCTATTCTTTCAGTAGACGGTGCTCCTACATAGCAGAATCGGATTCTGCAGTAAAAGAAAAAGCAATCCAGATTGGGTTTGTTTTAGGTAACTGGTGATGATGGGCTGTTTCAAGTATGATACTTTCTTTCATGCAGGCTTCAGTTAAGCTAATGCTATTTTTTTTTCATGTTAATGTCTGTGATTTCTTTTTAAAGAACATGAATGGTTTTGGAATGCAATTTTTAGAAAACTATGTCTTAAGAAAGACATATTGGATTTTAGTATCTAAGACTATATAGGCTTATCTTTGCTATTTCAAATGTTTTAGATTGAAAATTTGTTTACAGATGTGATGCTTAATATTAAGACTTTGCATAGTTTTAGTATTGGTACGTATTTCTTGACAGAACACTGCAGGAAAGCTATGTAGTACCAAAAGTCATCCTTGACGGAAAGGAGAATTCTTCCACTCTTATATTTCTTCCTTTTCAATTCAGGACTGGAGGGTTTAACCTTGACAGGTTTCCCATGTGTAGTATATAGTTCTATGAAATTTTGTTGGAACTGTTTTGTGAAAGGGGAAAAAGGCTTTCTTTGCTCTCACTTTTTCTCTTTTTTCCTCAAGTTGTTTAGCAATGACTTCCTGTATTTGGCACAGGGAATACTGAACTAATGTACTCCTGTCTTTATTTGTAATGAAATATGAGATACATAGTCCTCTTACAAGACTTGAGCAAACCCTTTTTCTCTAAAAAGGTGTTTTGCTGTTCAAATTTCTGTTTGTTCTTGATTTTCTTTTTTCCCAGGAGGGTTCCTATCGGATGCAGGCTGGTACAGTGATGCTGAGAAGGTATTTCTTTCCTGCCTTCAGTTGTGCACCCTTCACGATGAAATCCTTCATTGGTTCCGTGCTGTAGAATGTTGTGTAAGGTGAGCTCACCTTTAGTTCCTGGATTTCTCATGGTAAAATTGATGTGTTACCGACTGCCTTGGAGCCATCAAGCTTCAGGTGCTCCCTTCAGTATTCTGCTGCACCAAAATACGTTCCTGGCTAGAGCTGAAGATGAGAAGGTGCTTGTTTTACACCGATCCCTCCATTTTCAACATGTAAACCGGGAGCACAGTTTAGTTGGGGAAAAAAACACCAAAAAAACCCACCACCATTTTGCCTTTCTGCATAATATATCGTAGATAACGACAGTTAGTGGTCCAGCACCTTGGTTTTTTTCAAGAGTTTTTGCATGTGAAGGAATGTTTCATGTTGCTGTTTGCTGAAATTATATTTACTACAAGAAGAGTTTGCCTAATCCAAACACAAATGATATAAATACAGTTGAGCAGAAATAGAAGGAAAACATAGCTTTCCTGATTCCAGGTCCAGTGAGTTCTCTTGCTCCATGCTGAGCTAGTTAACGATGTGATTAGGTAAATACTTAGCTGTCCAGTTCGTGTGGACACCCTCAGGCACAGCATACAGATTTGGAAAAGACTTTTTGGTTTTAGGAGGCATTTGGGTTTTGTACCTGTCTTGTTTCTCAAGGCCTGTAGTGGGGTCCATTGAAATTCAAATTCTATTCACAGAGGCCTCGAAGATTATCAGCTTTAGTATTTAGTTGCTCTGCTCGTACATCTGTGTGTCCAGATGTGTGCTGGACTGATGGGCTCTGCAGCAAGCAGCCAGGTTGGTTGTGTTGGTAACACCACGACTGACCTCATCTCTGCGCTGCAGGTCGGTGCTTGAAAACCTGGGTGCTAGTGAGCATGGTTGAAATATGATTTTGGGGTTTTTTAGCTGCTGTAATGAACAACAAAGTATGCACTGTATTTATCTGAATATAGGGCAAAACTTGTTTTGGAAAACTGCTCCAAAAAACCTCCGCGTTTTGTTTATAGTTGGACAAATATGAAGGGCAAATAGGCTTTGCCAGTAGCTGCTTATTTTATGTGCCAACCGGAGGGCCATGGCAACGTTTGCGCTGCCTTGTTCTGCCCTGCCAGCTACCGCTGGCTTTCATTCCAGAAATAAGATGGTGCCAGGAGAAGACTGGGCACACACATACACCTTCCTGGAACTGGGGAATGACGGATATAGTACCACTGTTAGTACTCGGTCCTTTGCCTTCTAATTAATCTAAAAAAGGTTTCCTAGTTGTATCGGGCTGTTTGGCAAGCTGGAGAAGATGCCTTAAAAATAAAACTCCCTCCTTTTGTCCAAATAGAAAAAGAGAAAAGAAGGTAAAGAAAGGGAAAAAAGGTAACTCTTTCTCTGTTGGATGACAGCGTATGGCCCACAGAGTTGTGGAAAGTTTTTCATTTTGTGCTAGAAAAAACCCCATGCTGTGTTAGGATGAACTCTCCTGGACTGGAGATGTTAATTCTGTTTGGGTAGACACAGCCATTGTTCTTGCAATGAAAGCTGGTGGCCTGCGTGAAACATTGAGTCCTTCTGGGCAACAGTGTGAATGAGGAGATGTGGCTTTATGCTCAGGCATTTCCCAAACAAATAACAGCATCGTTTATTTGGAAATGTGTCAAATAGAAAGAATTTGAAATGCTTTCAGAAGTGCTAAGTATGTAAAATCTGAAAACCATTTCATGGGAGAGCACAGTAGTTATACTTGGCTTCAAAGCCATGAGGCAGTGAGATAAACTTGTTTATCTGATCCTTGCTGTAGAAGACCTTGTTCTTACAGCTGTGCTTGCGCTGGTGTTAGGTGGAATTTCAAGAGAACAAAATTAAAATCCAGCTTTTGAGAACGTGATGCTCTTTAAAAAAAAAAAAGGTGCCCCTTCTTATTCTAAAAGCTAGAAAGTCTAATCTCTGGGAATTTAGTTAATACACTGCATTATTAATAGAACGCAGTTTAAAAACATGTAAATTTTGTGTTGTTTAGACATAATTTGGTGTGTGTTTGTACTAGCAGTAGTAAATGATATGGAGAAACCTGAGAAAATGTGAAAATTTGAGATTTCCACAAGCCTGTATACTGTTTTCCTGCAGGTGTTGTGCTGCTCTTGGTTTGCTTTGTCTCATTATGAGAGAGCTGGGGGGGTTCAGCTGGGAGAAGAGAAGGCTCCGGGGAGACCTTCCAGCCCCTTCCAGTCCCTAAAGGGGCTCCAGGAAAGCTGGGGAGGGACTCTGGGTCAGGGAGGGGAGCCGTGGGACGAGGGGGAAGGGTTTGACACTGAAAGAGGGGAGATTGAGCTGAGATCTGAGGCAGAAATTCTTGGCTGTGAGGGGGGTGAGCCCCTGGCCCAGGTTGCCCAGAGAAGCTGTGGCTGCCCCATCCCTGGAGGGGTTCAAGGCCAGGTTGGACGGGGCTTGGAGCAACCTGGGCTGGTGGGAGGTGTCCCTGCCCAGGGCAGGGGGGGGCACTGGGTGGGCTTTAAGGTCCCTTCCCACCCAACCATTCTGTGATTATTGTGTGTTAAACAATAAGGCACAAATGTATAATACAAATATGTGGTTCTCCCACTTCATTGTTTCACATTGTGCTGATTCTTGGGGTTTTTTTCTGATATTTTTAGACTTCCCGAGCTACTGTGTAACAGTCTTTGCTACGTTTGTATACTCTTAGAGAATGATTTCTTTGGGGCTGGGGGGGGGCAAGCAATTCCCCAAAAGCTATTATTGCAGACATCAAAGATGATTCATAGCTATTAGCATAGATGTCCTAAGGCATTTTTTCTTCCTCTTGGCTTTATTTTTTAAAATTCTTTTGGATTAATAAAGGATTTTTTTGTTACTCAGAACTGGATCACATAAACTCCGCTTATCCTAGAGGATTGGGTTAGGTTTAGCTTGTGTTTTGGTCGATCTGTTTGTTTTCAGACACTATCACTGAAGCATCCAGATACTGGATGTTGTCTTTCCCAGGCGCTTATCTAAATTGCAAAACTATCCCTACTGGCTTAAACCATTACGTGGGATTTGGGCTTTGTATTTTTGATGTTGCATAGCACCTCCCAGTTGAATGGTGTAGGCAAAATAGTTTCCCTCTTTAGGGAAACTGTACTTGCTTAGTCTTTCTCTCTAGTTTCTTTAAAATTCACATCTCTTGTTGCTTGAATGTTAGATAGTCTTCTGCTGCCTGTGCCCAAGAACAAAATGCACTTCTACATCGTGTTTAGTTCTCAGACCTTATTCAAGGAAAAATGTGGTCATTGCTTTTTTCTCTCTGTTCTTGAGCCACATTCTGTGTTTCTGCTTGGAAAGCTGGTGTTTATGTAGCTTGTTTCAGGGGGGGTTTTGAAGGTCTTTCCTTTTGATCTTCTCTTTGTGTGGCTAATACCCATCTGCTGGGCGCTTGCCTGCCACTCCCTTGTGAAAATGTCAACTTTATTTCCTTTCTTGTTAGTGTTTGAGTTTCATGATACATTTCAATAGGAAAGTATAGTGGGAGGCTGGGTTAGAGGGAGCTGAATTTATGGGGCGAACTGGGATCTGTTACTTTGCTATTGCAGGAGGCAGGGCTACAATAACTTATAAATCTCTGCTCAGGGTAAATGGTAACAGGAAACAGGCTTAGAGAGAAACATTTGATCAAAACCCTTGCTCTTCTTTCCTCCCCCCTTAGCAGTTTATTGGAAGATCTATTGTAATGTGTCACGAAAGATATAAAATGCAGTGGCTATATATTAGCTCACATTTTCAGAGTTTCAGCCTCTCTTTGCAGTACAGCATTACACATTCAGCTTCACTTCACTTTGTGTATTTCTCTTCCTGTGTTGTGTTGTCCTCCCGATTCGCAAAGGCTTGCCTGATGCTCTTCAGTCTCTATTACTCATTCTCTAATGATTTCCAGGAGGGACAATGGAGGTTAATTTACCAAAATTTCGCGTGTGCTACATGGCAGGCATTTGCAATAGAGAAGGAACAGCTGTCTCTCCTTAGCCTGCGATGGGTAGAATACAGTTCTGCCCTTTAGGCTTGGAATATGATAACACACGCATTTCTAATGTAGCTCTTTTAAGTAAATAAGCATCAGCTTACACTTACAAAAAATTTCTTTACTTTTGTTTTAAGTAGATGCCAGAAGCTGAAATTGTTACTTCTCTAGAGAAACAAGAGTATGTTTCAATAGCGCTGTGTTTTATTGTCTGCATTTGGCTGTCGTTTCACGAAGCTTCTGTTAATTCTTCAGACGAAAAGGCAGCGGGTTGGAGATGGGGCAAGGCGGGGGGAGAGGTTTTTGTTTAGGGTTGTTGTGAACTGGGTCAACAAAGTAGTTCTTTTTCTGGTGGTGCTGAGTCGGTGCTGGATGTCATGTTGAATGGATGCGATTGAATCTCTTGTGAAGACGCCCCCCTTCCCCACCCCACTAAACCACCAAAACAAAACCCGCCCACTTGGGAAGCGCTGTGTTACTTCAGGTTTGAGGAAAAAGTGCAGAGATGCGTAAAAAATACCTACGTCTGTACTTAGTCAGTGTCTGTTTCAGTTTACCATAATTTGGAAAGGCGGTAGAAGAGATTTAATACTGTATATTACAGGGTTTTGGAAATGGAATTTTATCAGTGTTGAGAAGAATGGATTTTATGAAAAGTAAAACACAAAGCCACCACACCAAAGTGGTTCAAGTGTTGGATATGCAAAACTGCATCAATATGTAAAATCATTTGACATTTCCAACAGTAAAAATTCTTGCCATGCAAGAGGCAAAGCGTGGTGTACTGAAACAATATTCTGTAACTAGTTCTTTTGTATTGCTGAGTTCAGACAGTGCAATTTTGTTGGGATGACAGACCGGTTCTATTGCAAGTATCATGCCGAATTGTGGACCCTGGCACTACTGTATATTGAAATGGTTTGTTCAGGCACCGTTTAGAAGATCTCTTTACCTCTTCCTAAGGTTGCTGCACGTTCGAAATGGTAACTGTAAATATCACTTGGGAGAAGAAACATTCAAACTTGCTCAGTCTTACATGGACAAACTTGCAAAACATGGTCAGCAGGCGAACAAAGCCGCGCTCTACGGGGAGCTGTGCGCCCTGCTCTTTGCCAAGAGCCACTATGATGAGGTGAGTGGGATTTTGTTTTTGTTTTTCTTCAGAAAACCGATTATGAAATCTGCTCAGATGTTCCATGACAGGCTCATTATTCACATTCTCTTTCTAGCTGGAGTTCCCGATCTTTTTTGGTACCTCTGTGGCAGTACCAGAGGAATACTCTTTTTTTTTTTTCTGTGTATTATTCTACAAGCTCTTAACAGTACTTTAACTTAACCAGCATTAAGAAACGATGCGTGACAGATTGGTAGTATGTGTTGGTCATCTGTACAGGAAATATTATAAAAAAACCCCTTATTTTAAAAATGAATAGCAGAACACAGGTAACAATCTTCACACCTATTTTATCAAAACTGTCTTAAGTGTAACTGCTGTATAAACTGCGGTTTTCCTTTAGCTCCTAAGTATGCTGCCCAGGAAGTTGTCCTACACAACAGGAATTGTGAGAGTTACTTAAAGGTTATAAAATACTCTTTTTTTTTTTTT
>VYZM01011049.1:220764-259488 GCA_013398915.1 Dromas ardeola | reverse complement strand
TTTGTCTGTATAAGTCATGGTGATAATACGTACCTTAGGCTTGTATAAAATACTTACACGTTCAGTATTAACCTAAAGAGCACTTTTAAAGTCTGTCTCTTAAGACATAGCTGAA
This sequence comes from Dromas ardeola, assembly GCA_013398915.1. NCBI lineage: Eukaryota > Metazoa > Chordata > Aves > Charadriiformes > Dromadidae > Dromas > Dromas ardeola. The sequence continues at coordinate 259,373 of VYZM01011049.1, read as the reverse complement.
CAAGTTTCGTTACACATAAGCAATTAAACAGTATTTTTAAAGTTTTGTAGTATAAATGGCCAGTATATTTTTCAGAGCCAAGTAATATTTTTCTGAATGTTGCAACATAGTGAAATTCCAACTTCGTTACGTTGGTAACTCTTTGTTCAACAGGCTTATAAATGGTGTATAGAAGCTATGAAGGAGATCACAGTTGGGCTGCCTGTAAAAGTAGTAGTGGATGTTTTACGACAAGCTTCAAAGGTGAATTTAAAATCTTCCATGTTCCTTTTGTAACTAAATTGCTACTGAGAATGGGTAAGTGGTACCCCCAGATTACTTGGGTAACTGGGTCCATTTCGTGAGCCTTATGGCTCATGGTCCACCTTGGTCTCAGACCTTGTCAGGATTTTGTTTTGGTTTTTTCTTTCTAAAACAGTTACAGCTGTTCAAATGAACATCATGACAGTTAACCTGAGAGCATTCCATAAAAAGGTGGTCTGTTCCTCTGTTTGAGCTAGACTAGGTACAGTACTAGCCCTTTAGTTATGGCAAAATGAAATATAAGTTTATTAACGTTATCTGTGAACCTTTTCTTAATTCACTGAGAAGTCCTTTAGTAACCGCAATGATATTCTGAAATTAAAAATATAGTTAGCAACTGCGCCAGTATCTGTAGGAGATGAGTTCGGAGTATGCACCTCTTCAACATGCTTCGTTTCAACCTGTTTAGGCTTGTGTTGTAAAACGTGAATTTAAGAAGGCTGAACAGCTGATAAAACATGCAGTATACCTTGCCCGGTAAGTACAATTCCAAAAAAAACCCTTTTAAAATTGTGCGTAACTTGCCTCAATTTGTAATATAAGTATGTTTTTACAGGGAGCATTTTGGAGCCAAGCACCCCAAATATTCCGATACTTTACTAGACTATGGATTTTACTTGCTCAACGTAGACAATATTTGCCAATCTGTTGCAATCTATCAGGTATGCAGCAGGACTAAATGTCTGCCTTCAATTTCTCTTGATACTCATAAACTCTGAAAGGTTTCTACTGAAACTCACATACAGATAATAGTTGTTGTAATTACTGTAATGCTTTTTCTTTAAAAAAAAAAAACAAACAAACAACAAAACACCCCCAATTATGGGGTTTTGCTTTCTTTTTTTTCTCCTGGCTTTTATATATTTGAGCCAGTAGGTTACTTTTTCCCCCTTTTTAACAGTGAGAGAGATTCATTGGGGTTTTTTCTGTATTAACTGATGAAGTGGTGTTCTTGTAACTCTTTCAGACAGCTCTTGATATCCGGCAGTCAGTATTCGGAGGTAAAAACATACATGTAGCTACAGCTCATGAAGACTTGGCTTATTCTTCATATGTTCACCAGTACAGCTCTGGGAAATTCGACAATGCACTGTGAGTACAATTGTCAGAGGTGCTGGCAGCAAATATAGTATGTAAATGGAGAAAAATGTTCTTAAATGATTTTCCAGTTAGAATTTAAATGCATCTGTTCATTGAATAGATGTTTCTAATATTTTAACACTAAGCTGCTAACTTAAAAATACGTATCTTTGAATTTTTTCTTTGAACTCTCAGATTCCATGCTGAACGTGCTATTGGCATTATAACTCACATTCTCCCAGAAGACCATCTTCTCTTGGCATCTTCAAAGAGAGTTAAAGGTAGTACCTTAATTGTGTTAATGGGACAGATTGAAATCGGCCATTCAGATGTGTTGATCCTGTTCCCTAACAGAGACAATGTAACTCCAGTTGGTTTTGGTTTTTTTTTTTCAAATGGAGGTCACTCAAGAATATTTGCAGTGCTCAGTGTTGTCTGTCAACACGCTTGTAAAATACAAAGAAAAACTTCTTTAAACTTTAGCCAGAAGACTGGGGGGGAGAAGTAAAAATACAGAATATAAAGATATATGTTGGGAGCTTGATATCTGGTCATACCTGTGAAAACAGTTTGTAATAACCACAAAGCCTGAGTGTAGATGTCTCCTGAGATGTCCTGGGTAGTTGCCTTTCTGCTGCCCCCAGTTACCACCTCTTTGGGTTTGGAACACAGTAATGTTGTGGTTTTGTCTCCCGTGCTCAGCACTTATCCTGGAGGAGATTGCAATAGACTGTCACAACAAGGAAACTGAGCAGAGGTTACTTCAAGAAGCTCACGACTTACATCTGTCCTCACTCCAGTTAGCTAAAAAAGCCTTCGGGGAGTTTAATGTACAAACAGCGAAACACTATGGCAACCTGGGGAGACTGTATCAGTCCATGAGAAAGTTTAAGGTAAGGTTATATTGACCTAAAGGTCTTGACTTAAAATCTGCAAGACATCTATAAATCTGTTGCAACAAATGATGATTTTCGGTGTCCCCAGTTCATAACTTCAGTTGTTCGTTTTATGATTGGAAAACTTGTTCTTTATAATTCATCTCTCCAAAGCTTAGCAGAAAAATAATCCATTAAGATGCGTGAAGCCTTCAGAAACAGGGCGACAGCAATTTTGAAGACAGAAAATTGATACTATTTGCCAGTCCACCTCACTAAGAATTTGGACAACTTGATTTGGTTTTGGCTTTCTTACTTCTTGCCTCTTATAAAATACTGCGACTGTTTAGCCACTACGTAGTTAAGTTTCTTGAAACTTTCCTTTTCCCCTCTTTTTCCGGCACGATGAGTGGTGTCTGACTGACCTATGTGAATTTGATCCCCGTAGGAAGCAGAAGAAATGCACATCAAGGCAATTCAGATTAAGGAGCAGCTTCTGGGTCAAGAAGATTATGAAGTTGCGCTGTCAGTGGGTCATCTAGCGTCGCTCTATAACTATGATATGAATCAATACGAAAATGCTGAAAAGCTTTATTTGAGATCCATAGCAATTGGTAGGTGATTCTTAAAATGTGTGAGATAGATATAGATATCTATATACACACACATATATATAGCAGTTTTAATACTACGGGAAACATTGTTGAAAAGCATATTAAAGTTTTTCGTAAAGAACTTAGTGAAATGCAAGATGTTTATTCTGTATGTGTTTTCAGTCTAAATATAGTGCTTTTCTTGAATGTTCTCCTGGGGAATGAATTCTGGAATTGTATTATTTTCAGTGCTCCATCAGAATTCACTGTTGAAAACATCTGGAAACTAATTAAAAGCTTGGGTCTTAGTCTTTAGACGACATTTTGGAGCTCTGGCTAGAACTTAAGTGCAGAGTGTAGTTAAATTTTGAAAGAAATGGAAAACTATTTTGCCCATCAGTGTAACTATATTCTCGTTAAATATTTTGCCTGTTATCATTTGCAGTGAACTTACACGTCCAAATCAAATGCATCTTTGGGCCGTGCTGTAGCTCAGTTTTGAGACAGACGCTCTTACTTCGTACAGTTATGTACAGTGCGTTACAGAAAAATCTATGATTTTAAGGTAGAAAACTGAAAAGCAGCTTCACTGTTTAAATTGAATTTGGTGTGAAATTGGGACATAAGATGACTGCCGCCTTATATTACATGACTGGTAGATTTTCTGCCTGTGAAGCTGTGGCGCAGTTAGTGATCGGATGGTTAGAGTCCCTGGGGACAGGTTACAGTGCCATTAAAGGAGAAGGTAGACAGGATTCAAACCATCACCCATGTTGCTTGTGTTCTTGATTTAACATTAAAAACATGTTTTGATTTGCTGTAACAAAAACATTCTCGCTGTTGGTAAAAAAGACATGAGAAATAAGATGCAACGTATGGGTGGATTACCTTTTAATTTTGTTTTCTTCTGGATTTCTTTAGGAAAGAAGCTTTTTGGTGAAGGATACAGTGGACTTGAATATGATTACAGAGGTCTCATTAAACTGTACAATTCCATTGGCAATTACGAGAAAGTTTTTGAATACCACAATATTTTGGCCAATTGGAACCGGTTGCGGGATCGGCAGTTCTCAGTGACAGATGCTCTGGAGGACGTAAGCACCAGCCCTCAATCCACTGAAGAAGTGGTCCAGTCTTTTCTGATGTCTCAGAACGTTGACGGACAGAGTAGCTAAGAACTCGGTCAATAACCAGTTAAGGTTTTTTCCCCCAGGTTACAGGGGGAAAAGTCATACTGTGAAATCTAAACCATGTAGTTCTCTGGGGGCTGGAATTTGCATTGAAACACTGGTCCAGTCCACTGAAGAGTGCCCATACGGATGAATGTGTGTTAAATTCTTATCAGCATGTGTATGGCATGTTTAGTTCAGCTCACATTTTTAACTTGGTATTCCTGAAAACCCCTTCTTTCTCTCTTCTTTCAAAAGAAGCTACTTTGCAGAAAGTCTGCAAGAAAACATTAAATAAAACTGTTTGAGTTCAAAAGAGTTGCTTTCTTGTTATGAATGGAAGGTTTCATCAAGAGCTTTCTTCTGACAATAGAAAGAATAAATGCTGTACCGTAGAAGTTACACGAGAGAGGTCTTTCTGCTGTCTGCATTGTAGCAAAGTTAATGCTAAATATCAAGAAAAGGGAGAACGAGAACGCCCTAGCCTTGGCTGCTGCCTTAGGAAGAAAAAGTGGCAAAGAACCACTTTGGAGAGCAACGTACTCTTTGTGAACCACGATAGGCTGTTAAGCAAGTAACCACCGTATGTTGGTTTTAATATCCTGAACTGGACCAGTGTTCATCTGTAAGCGATAGAAGATCCAGTAGACCAGCGATCTTTGGTACCAACCAAGAGTGCTAATCTTCTGACCAGGACCAGGAAAAGCGAAAGTGGACCAGCCTGCTAGAAACAGTTTTTGGACCAGTGGCTTTAATTTAATATTTCTGCCCCTGCATTCACTTCTACAGTAGAATTCTTTCATTTAGGTGTATGATCAGTGCAAAATTATATTCATGTAATAGATACAAAACTAGGAAGTGAACGTTCTTTAGCGGTTGCGATGGCATGTCTTTACCTAGTAAGCTTATACAAATATTAATGTCAATGCCACGGGCAAAAACTAGAAACGCTTAACTATTTGCTGCAGCCATCTCTTTTCTTTGTTTTTTTTTTCCCTTTTGAATGGGCTTACTCTAATAATTGAGGCCGTAACTTGTTTATACCAGTTAATAGTTTTGTATTACAATCCAGTTCAATTTTATGTTTCTGGAGAACACAACTTATTGTACAGTTTGCAGGGGTCAGTGGAAAATGCCAAAAAGCACAACAGGTCTTTTTTGTGATGCTTCATTTCTACATTAAACAATAGTACAACCGGAAACTGATTCCTTTATATTAATTTAAAAAGCAGAAGTCAGCTGTAAGGATCCTTTAATAATGCCTATCTCACTAGCTTGTCTTAACTTGTCTTCTCTTGGGGGGGCTGCTTGGTTGTGGGGGTTTTTTGGTTTGGGTGTTGTTTTTGGTTTTGGGGTTTTTATTTTAATGTTGAGGTAATACTCGTTTGAAAGTCTTTGTAACGTTGCAAACTAGAACCGACTCGCTGCTGTTACCTCAGTTCTTATAGCGGCACCGAGAGTGCTCCTGTAGTTAGGATTCTGGCAGGTTTGGGGGTTTCTCCCTCCCCCCCTATTTTCAGGGGTTTGTAACTTGGCCGTGGCGGGTCTGCCCAAGCCGGGGCTCAGCGAGCACTGGGACGGACTGGGCAGGTTGTTTTGGGGTCTGGTTTTTAATTTGTTTATGGAGTTTGGGACAGGGAAGGCTGCTTGTTGGTCTCCAAGAAAGAGTGCAGAGAAGAAATTTCAATTTCAGATGCGACTTTGAGCTTAATGGCTCTTTTAGGAACTGAAATTTTACAGGCCAATAGTTCACATACTGGTGCCTTCAAGTATATTTTTTGGGGGAAAGGCTGAATAATACCAACTTTAAATGCAGTTATGTAATTAGTGAATGCGGATTTAATGATTGCATACTTGGAATATCTTCACTGATGTGAAAAGAAGTGTTTGCGTAAAAAGCCCCCTGTGGTATTAAGACTTAGACTGCAGTATATCCTCAACAGCTGTGCAATGAAAATCCAACTTAAAATTATGTGTGGATAGAAAATCTAAATTCTTTATAGCAATTTTTCTTGATGAGTGCTTTAGGTACTACAAACAGATTCAGCTCTCTACAAGGCAAAACATTTTTATCCCTGAATACCCATACAGCAGGGCAGTGATGAATTATAAAGTTCTTATGAATTCTTTTCTTAAGTCCTATTGAAACTATTTAAAATCAAATGAAGAATGTAACGTCAGAACTTAGGCAGAGGAGAAGTGCCTAAAATTGTCCTACAGAAGGTCTGTAACTTGTGTACTGCAGAAGTGTTTAAAAGCTTAAGATTGGGTACATGGACTTACACTTACGTTACCTGGAGAGCATTTATTTGCTCAGGGTTTCCAGTCTTGGGTCTCCGCTTCCAGCTTTTGACTAAGGAATCTGAGATCGCAATGTTTTGTGATTGGGATGAGGAGCATTATTTGACTGATGCCAGTGGAAGTGGTCTACGCGAGCCACTGCTGGTATTCAGCTCTGCTTTGTGTATGTGTTCCATGGTTTGCCTTCAAGTTAGGGCAGCCAGGAGGGCGCCCAGCTCTCCAGTGGGGCAGGTAGGGAGGTGTTGCGCTTCTGTCTGATAACCAAATGTGTTAGTTCAATTTGTTTATCTGGTAGCTTTATTCTCAGATCTTGCTGGGTGGAAGTATTTCCCTTTCTTTCCTAAAGCATGTTGTGTACTTTGGTGCGTTGGCTTGTCTGGAAGGAATGAAGGTCCTAGAAGTCACCCAGAATTCTCTTTGGTAATGGACTTTGGCCAAGAAATGTGACTTGGCCAAGAGCAGTTGCAGTCATCCTTGTAGGACAACTAGCATGCTTTTCCCGTGACTCAAATCCTGACTTGACTCCTGGGTTGAACGTCTCATTGTAGCATCTCCACAACTCCAGTCATGCCAAGGCACGTAAGTTCTGGAGAAATGTGGCTGTGGCTGATTGCTGAGGTTGTTAAAGCACAGGAGGCTGCAGAACGACTTTGCAGCTGCCTACAGAGTGCTCTGTTGCCTGCTCTGCCGTAGCCTGGAACCTTCACCTAATGCTGTCCTTGCAGATGCAACACTTACTCTCCATATAATAACGTAAAGCTGTCCTTTCTGTTTTGGTTCTGTATCTTCTAAATTGAGTTCTCAGAAGATGTCTGTATTGGCATCTGGAGACCATTTGAAATACGGTGTTAGTCAATTTCTGCTGCTGTCTTTGCTGTTGCAGTTTGGTTTTTGCTACTTTTGAGAAAGTAGAGTCCAGTCGGATGCCTTCAGAGGAAGGCAGATGACTTGTCCCTCCATGAGGGTCCCTCCATGCCGATGTGCTTGGAGTAGATCTTGTAGTATGACTTCAGTATTTCCCGACTCCTGGAGCAGCAGAGGGTGCCCTGCCCTGCGGTCTCTGTGCTGCGCAGGTCGCCAGCGCAGGAGCCCTGCGCCTCCCACCCCCCCTTAGAGGCAGAACTGGGCGGCCCCCCGTCGTGCCCCCATGCAGGTTCCCCACCCGCATCTGAGCGTAGGCGCTGGGGACACGGGGAGAGCTAATGCCCCTGTGACTCGAGCAGCCAACTATGAAACACTAGCTAAAGTTAATTAATTATTGGCATTGCCTAGACGCACAGCGCACCTGCTGCTCGCTGAGCGGGTGCTGATGTTAAAGGGAGAGCCCTCTGAGTGGAAATCCAGGGAAATGCATCTTCCGATTTTTTTTTTCTTGAAGGTAAGTAATTTAATCACAGCAGACTAATTGGATGCAAGTGGTGAGGACAGGTGTCACCTTTAAGGAAAATTATTTTAATTATTGTTCAAATTAAACCTGTAATGTTTTATTTGTAGCCTAAAGTTGTTTGAATCGGTGATCTGTATGTCCTGTTCGAATGCTGCAGTTTGTCCTGCTCAATCGGACCTTTTACAGGGAGGAAGGTGATGTCAGGATTCGTCCCCTCTTCTGGGTGACTTGTAATGGCAGGGGAAAAGTACACAGAGATTTTTAAGAGCTGACAGAAGGGCAAGTTGCAGAAAGATATTTGAAAATAAATATGTCCCTCAGCTACTTGAAGTAAAACAACTAGTGACTATTTGGCCCCAAACAGTAGTTTGATCACTTCAATAGCATGATGTTAATTACGACCGGTCAGTGTCTGCCTCGCTATCCTGGTCTTCACGTGCACTCTGCTCTGTATCGATACCTGTTGTTTGACTTTTTTTTTTTGCACATGGTTTTTGTTAAATAGTTTTGAATAGTTTTTGTTGTTGAATTCTAACTTATTAGGACAACAATGTTGTTTTGTAACTTTACAAATGAAGTAAAATTTTTTTTAAATGTGCTGCAGTCTGAAATTTGCTAAAGGTGCCATTGCGCTGCTTCTCATGGTACAAAAAAAATGCACATTTAACTTGATTTCCTTTTTATAGTCTTACATATTGGTAGAGTACAAAAAGGAAAATGCATCGTGCCTAAAACATGATTGAAGCTATTGACAAAACCTTTACTTGATTTACGTGGATCGGATTTGGCTTCGCAGGCTGGCAGCAAATAGCATGGGGGGGATGTTGCCGTTACCAGTCTTTAAACGGAGATCCTTCCCTCTGCTGCCTGTGCAGAAACCTTCTTTTATCTAAAGGTCATTGTTTCACTTTTTTTCCTTCTGTTTTATAATAAGAAAATTACTGGCCAAATGTTGCAAATGACTCTTGGTTGTGGGTGTTTCCGTGTTTGGCACGACTGGCCTGTTGCACGCCGTGTTTCTTGGCCTTGCGAGGATTTCTGTGAGAAGCGGGGAAGAAACTTCCTTTACCTAGAAATTAAACTTAAACGACGTACGAAAAATTGCCGGCACTGGTAATGCTTTTGTCCCTAAATCTCAGGAATGTTTTAGGCAGTGAAACAGGTTTCCCTTTGGTGACATAAAGGTGCGTGCTCTAGGGTTTTGTTTAACGGTATTTCATTGCAATCCTAGGTATCTATAGCATGAGTGGCCTTAGTGAGTTTGTTGAAGTGCACATTTTTTTTCTTTCAAAAGTAAATTTTAAGATGAAAAAGATATATACTATATAAATATATAGAGATATTTAGAAACTTGGTTTGTGGTGCACAAGTTCAGTGTTGGATCGCTAAATAATTGTCGCAGGTACCATATGTGTAACTTTTTTCTTTTATGTATATTCCTTTATGGGAAGCGATGTTGCCATGGTAACTACAACTTTACAATTTCTTTACTACTTAATGATGTGAATGAACTCTACATTTTATTGAATATTACCAGGTTCAGTACTATTTTTATACTTTATTGAACTACAGGGGATTTTAATTTAATAGCGTTTTAAAAAAAAAAAGATGTTGCTTGAACTGTATAACTGTATAAATCGAACTACTTCCACAAACCCCACCTCTAAACCACAATCTCTACCTGTAGTGCCACATTCATTTATCTGAGAGTATCTTGATCATTACTAGGCTCTGAAGACCACCCTACTTGTCGTGTCAAGACTTAACGTTTCGTATCCTCCTTCTCACAGACTGCAGTGCCCGACATTCTTTGTAACCATCAAACCATACTATGTTTGTAACCAGCATTGTGATATTCTGTAATTGTATTGCTAAAATGAAATATTGATCTAATAAATATAGTGTTCCCGCATTTTGAAGTATCTGCATTGAATTCGGTTAAAACTTTGCTTTCAGCAAATACCTGCCCTCTTGCTCCCCTTACCCCACCTTATGGTGACATGTATAAAAGTGGGTATTTGGCTGTACCTACGTTTTAACGGTAAGTTCGAGCAAGGCTAGAGGTCGAGTTGGCCTGAGGGTAGTTTCTGGGGTGCTGAATCTGTCTGGCTGTGGGTCTGCAATCGTCAAATTGCGGCTGATTGTCGTCATTTCCTCTGAGCCATTTTGCCAACATTACCTTTACTTTGTCAAGCCCAGCCCTGGCCTGCATCCAGGCTGGCTCCTGGGAGAAGGGAGAGAATTGCTCCCCTCCTTGGAATGAGTTACCCCCCTTGCTGTCAGCTTCCACCTCGGCTCTGCTCGCTGCAGCGTGGCCCCCAGGCTGTGAGGACGGTCTGTGTTGATGTTGGTTTAATTAATGAACCGTAGGGAGAGCAGGTCAGGCCATCAGTCTGCGAGTGTGTCTGGCTTCAAAACCAGAATAAGTATTGGTTGGATAACTTCAGATACCATCGCTGCCATTATTACTGGGAGAAGCTGTACAAGGCTGGCTAATTTTCCTTGCTCGAGATGATTTTGTTCCCGCAAGTCTCTGATCCCATAGCTTTGGGTGCTTCCGTTGTAGCTGGCCCCTTCGCTTTGTGTTTGATACTCTTTATATCAAGTTGTAAATGTGGTTGCCTTTTCACCTAGGATCTTTGATAGTCCAGCAGCTGAATTTAAAAAGCAGAAGCACTTAATGAAATAGGCTATAGATTTTGATGGCTTTAGTTTTTCTATTCTATTTATTTAGATTAGAACCTTCAGACAATGCACTCCCGAAATAGATGAAGTGGTATTTGTAGTTCTGTAGCTCAGACTACACTATGTCGGTGTGGTAGTGTCTGTGCGAGAATACCTTTGGCTGTTGGTAGGTGACTGTAGTGAGATTTTAAAACAAAACCAGCCCTGCACACACCCAGGAGGAAGAATGTCCTGCTCTTTCCGAGGGAGGAGGTTGTGCTCAGGGCGTTATGAACCCACCACCAGTTTTAAGCCGCATTGTCTTGCGTTGCAGAGGGAGGTAGTTCTGGCTGTTCCCATGGACCAGATCCAGTTGCCAGGTGTGCACTCTCGAAGAAGGGAGCGCTTGCATGGGGAGAGGTGCCACGGGTCGTTTTTGTTCTGGTTTTTCCTCTTCTCAACTTGTCATGTTAATAATTCAATTGACCATTTATGCAGATTTACCTGCAAACCTCTCTAAAAGCACAATGCTGATGAAGAGCTGCTGCCTCCAGCTGCGTAAAAGCCCCTGGAAGGGGGCTGTATCCTAGCTGCCTCGGGAGGGGGAGCAGGCGGGTTTGTTCCCTGTGTCCAGGAGCAGATGGGTACAGTCTAACTGCTGCTGGTCTATGGAGCAGGTCTGTAATGAGACCTTGGGTGGGTGGTGGTTGTCGTGTCTTGTAGCGGTGTCCAGATCCAGGGAAAACGTTTTTCTCCAAAGCTTCCGCGTTTCACTGGGATGCGGCAGCCTGGGAGCATCGCCAGGAGAAAGGAAACGGCATGATGAAGTTATTTCTGGTTCTTAATGGCACTTCTGAAGATTTTTACCTTTGATAAACTGTATGGGTCAGTTGCTCCACGTTCATCTGGGCACTTGCTGTAATCCTTAATACCCAGATGCTGTTGCAGGTACAAAGCGAAGATGTTGATACCAGCCTTTATGGGCAAATCACTCCAGACGGTGGTTGGGCGCTGTGGCGGTGATTGAGCCTGTTGGGTACCTGTGAGGTATGAACCGCGGCAGGGTTGGAGCCCTCGTTAGCTGTCATACACAGATCCTTCCCTGCTTTTTGGTCTCTTTCCCCCTAAAGTAGCCACGGGAGCACCAAGTCTCTTGTACGAGTGAGCAGTCACAGCACTAAAGCGTCTTGTGTAGCTGCCTGTGCCCAGGAAGGGCTGGAAATCAGCTTTTCTAGGAGCTTTTGTTTTGAAACCATCAGGTTTGAGTCATTTGAGTTTGTCTCCAATCTGCCTGTAAATGACCTATAACTCTCTGGTTGTGTGCTGGGCTCAGGCAGAGGTGTGTCCTCACTTCACAGGTTTGTGATTTCAATTTTCAAAGGAAAAATGTCTTTAAACACCAATCCGGCTGTTAGGAGGCGGAGTGCAACCAGAAGGCGCTGCAGCCTGAGGAGCCCAGGTAAGGTCTCTGTGCCACTTTCACCTTTTATAATGCAAGGATGACTCCGGAGGTGGTGAGGCTGAAGCCCTCAGGGCTGTGGCAGTGCCCTTTGCAGTTGTGTAGCCAGATACGTCGTATCGGTGAAAATTTAAATGAGTGAAAGATGCAAATTAAATGGGTGAAAGATGCAAGTCCGTGGGCATCTGTGTGTGTTCCTGCAACTTTCTTAATTCTTTCCCTTTTCCCCAGGGGAACAATGATGTTTTGGGAGTGCTGAAGCCAAACTACCAAGCACAAACCAACAACAGGGGACTCAGTAAAAAGTGTATTTGCTTCAGCTGGGATGAAGGAAGAATTAACAGCAACAAAACCCCAAGTCGTTCATGCCCAGGTAAAGGTAACTTGCTGTTGAAAATGGAGGTATGAGGCCGTACTGCTGATTTTTGGGGAGTTAACAAATCAAGCTGGGTAAAAGCTGCCTCCCAGGAATGACTTTGTTCCCCTGGTTAATCTGCGCAAAGTCCAAACCCCTGACATCAGCAAGGATCACGCTCTTTCTCGTGCTGACGAAATGTGACAGTTCCCCTCAACCTGGCCCGAGGGGAGCTGCTGGGGGGAGGCTGGTCTGTTTCTGGGTTTTGGGTTGGGTTTTGGCTTTTTTTAAGCGTTAAGAGAAACGCTCTTTGGTCTTTCTGAAGCTTGGGGAGCTCTTTTTGGCTGCCACAAAGTCTAGTGCATCTCTGACAGGGACGGCTCCTGTCCTGGAGATGGCTGCCCCGGGGTGACCGGCTGCCACGAGGTGTCACGGCTGTGGGCAGTACACTTTCTGCTTATTCTGACATCTTTTGTTTCCTACTGAACGAAGTTTCTGCTCCGTGTGGCACAAAATCTGTGCTTGAGTGTCTTGACCTTAGCTGTCAACAGCGGCCTCTGCTTGCACCTCTTCACGTTGTGCTTTCATGGGGGAAATGGGGTTTTGTGTCTTTTTTTTCTTTTTTTTTTTCTTCTTTGGTTCTGCGTTACCCATTGACACTTTATAAAATGCATTAAAAATCTTACTGTCCTTAAGAACCAAAGCCAAGGTTGTGCAACACTTCCATGAATTCCCTGGTGCTCCATTTAAATGGAAAAGAGCAAACAGCCCGAGTTAGGAAATGTGTGTTGAGCGCCACAAGCTGTGCAGTTGTGCAAGTCCGCTGTGGTAGCACCAGTGGCCGCCAGCTTCCAAAATGAAACAGCAGGAAAAAGTGCAACCCCTGTAATATCACGTGAGTGGCACTGATGCACCCTGTAGTTTATACCAAAGGTTTTCTCATCATACATTTAGAGCAGGGACCTTCAAAGGTGAAATCTTTTCTCTTTGCTCACATCATCCAGTCAGGAAACTCGGTGAGGTTATTCCTGGCAGAGCTCAGTTTTCCTTGGGAGCTTTCCTGTCACTCTTATGTCACCTCAAGTCCTACTGGAAAAATTGTAGAATAATCCAAGTCTTGAGCAGGCTTTAATCTTGCTCAGTTTCGTCTTAAACAAATGTGACATTTTGAGGGCATACGGTATTTTTCTGATGCAGCTGCATGCGATACTACACATGGTTTATACAGTGTGTGCTACGGAGAAAGCTCAAAACCTTTGGCTGAAGGAAATATTCCATTATTCTAAGGAAAATTCCTTGTGTTCTGCTGCTGAACCAGGTCTGCACCACACAAGTGGTCAGGATTCCCCAGTATAACTGCATGTCTGCTCTTACGCGCAGCGAAACCCAATGTGAGAAGCCGAATCTGTGGCCTGGTGAAGGCAACATGCGACATCTTCCTTCGCTGCCTCCCATGAAGACTCTTCTGTGCACGCTTGGCAGCGGTGCCTCTGCGGGCAGCACGGCCAGGGCCTTTAGTCTCTTGCTAAGGTCTGTGGATGTGATCCAAGATGCCATTTAAAAAGGAAATCTGTTGTTTTGATTCTAAAAATGGCCTGTGTTATCCACCCTTCCAAGGAGATCTAGGAGGGATTTTTCTTGCTTGGGTTCAGATCTGAAGACAATAACAAAGCCCCCTACCCAACCATCTGAATTTTACCATGCAGGAAGGAAGGATCTTTGTGGGTTTTTTTGGGTTTTGTTTTGTTGTTTTTTTTTTTTTACTGGTCAGACTAAAAGATTTCCATGCCAAGCTATTGATGTTTCTGATGTTTTCTTAAAACCTGAATTCCACAGCAAATCAAATCTAGCCAACTCTAAAGCCCAAACCAGCCAGTTTTGTTACTGCTTTCTCTTCTTGCTATTCCTGTCCTAGGGCGTCAGCTCTCAGACGAGTCTCTTCCTGCAGCAGCAGTTGAACAGGGCTCCAGCCATCTCCATCTGGATCAATGGATGGCAGCTGCTGCAGCTGCCAAGAACGCTGATGTGTGTACGGGCTCATGGCCATTATTTACCTAGAACAGTTAGAAACAGCAAGTGTATGTGTAAAAGTTACGAAACTTTTTTTTACCGGAATATATTCTGTACACCAGTCTCTTCCCTGCCTCTTCTGTTCCCTCCTCTCTGGTCAGCACGGCTGCTGACCATGTTGAGAGTTTGTGTGTGTGTGTGTATATTTGAGTAGAAATGAGCAGGGAACAGACCCTGCTCTCATCAGAAGAGGGTTTCTGCCATAGCAAGGAAAGGAGCAGCTGCCTGCTTCCTTACCAATGCTGCTCTTCCATTATTGGGGTTTATACAAAAAAGAATTAGGTAGTAAAGGTAGGTCTGATACTTACATATCCCCAGTGAAGTCTTGATGCTGGTGCACAGCTGTTAGGAAACTCCAGGATGATAATAAAGAAGGTCACATGGTTTAAAATAGCATAATTTTAATTTTGCTTGGGTTGTAGCTTGTTGCTATGACGCTGCAAGTATGTCAGTATTTTGTGGTTTCCGGAAACCATGGAGACTGCTTTTTGCTCAGGTGACGATACTGTATTCATTGATTTCTGTCTTTCTGTTGACCTCTGAAGTTGTCTGGGAACCTTAAAAACAAAAAAACCCACAAAGTGAATGGAAGGCATAATTCCCCCGAGAAGCTGTGTCTCCTACAGGAGCTGATACTGGTGTGCCCAAGCTGTCCTCTGGGGATTTACTGAGTGGACTCTGCATGTGGTTCAACCCCACAAACATGTTGTCACCAGAAATATGCAGCAACACCAGGCTGCTCGTGTTGGCTCGCCACCCAGGCTCTCAAGCAACCAGCAATCCCAAGCCCTTGCTATGTTCATTACCTTTCAATTGCACTAATTTTTAGTATTTCACGCAATTTGTGTCTCTGGTGCATTTATCTGCGTAAGAATTGGTTGGGTGGTATTTTCCTCATTCTTACAGGGGAGCAGACGAGCGGAGGAGGATCGCCTGGAGCCGCACAGCCGGCAGGTTAGTGTGGGACTCCTACTCAGGCTCCCGGATCATGCTGTCTAGCTAGCTCTTGTTTTTTGACTTTTAGTTTATCAATTTGGATTTTAAGTGCTCCCTCAGAGCTGTTACGTACCAGATTGGACTTTTTCAGAGGTAAATAGAGAGACTGGGGAGAAGAGAGATGAAAAGCAAGATGGTTATGAGTGCATGAGCACTCCCACAGGACATGTGGTTGCATTTTAGCAGCTTGAAAATAGGCTTATGTGGGACAAATCCTCCTTCTGCAGGCAGACTGTGGCACCTGTCTGTGGCAAAGCCGATCTCATCAGCAGTTGCTTCTAATGTCCCTTTCTCATTCCTCCTTCGGGGTTTGCGTCTGCTGGAGTTCTGGCTGGAGTAAACAGGCTGCCAGTGACTCCAGTTGGCAAACACTCCTGCTACAGGTTGGTCTGCATTTTTGCTCCAAAAGACAAGCACGTGTGGCTTTGCTAGGGTGGGCCCAAAGGCAAACCACAGCTATGTTTTGAGCATCCAGATTGCTATGTAAAGACACACTAATTAACGCCAACTGATGTGGGCCAACAAAGGGATGTCTTCTCCTTCCTTACTACTGCCTTATGCTATAGTAGCTTCTCTCGGTGCTGTGTTTCCTGCTCCAGTGTCTCTTCTGAGACAGCAGTTCCACCTGCCCAACTCCTCTAGCTCCACCACTGATCGCGTCTTCACCTGCTGATCCTTTTGCAGAAATGCCAAGTGTAGGTGGCTCTACTTGAGCAGGAAAAGGCTTCTCCGGCTTGGTGACAATCTGACACTGGCTATGCAAGTGCCACTGCTGGGCGGTGACTTTGTGGGTGTGTTGATGGTGACTGGGTCTTTGACCTGGGTGTTCTTGCAGGTCTCTTGTACCTCTGCGGAGACCCCAAATGATGTAAAGCTTCTGCATTTTCTCTTCTTTGAGTCCTGGAAGGCAATCTGGGTTTTCTGAAGGACAGCATAATTGCTTTAAAAAAAAAAGGAAAAAAACCAAAACAAAACAAAAAAAACTTTTAAAGATATTTATATGAGCAAATGCCACACACTGACTCATGCTTGGGCAATAACTCTTGCTTAACCACGGTCCTGTTGGGTGGCAGCAGCAATAAGCTGAGAAATGACTGTACTGTCAGCATGAATCCTCGCCCTGAAAAGTGTTTGTTCCTCGCAGTTGAGATTCAAGGCTCCATCCCACCCAGTCCTGCTGGCCTCTGCAAAGCCACGATTTCTGTACTGTCTCTGTTCCCCTGCACTGATGCCCAGCTGACCCAGCCCACTCTGCCCAAGCACCTAAAATCTGTGTTTTAAAGCAAGAATCTCTCTCGGCACACTGGCGAGAGGCTGACCATTTCTCAGGTGCTTTGGGAGACAGTTGGTAGCCGATGGTGCTGGTTGGTGGCAGCATTCGAACCAAGGCCCAAGCGTGTGTAACAGGACATGGGTGCTGCTCAGCCCTGCTGCCCCGGGTGGGGGGGTGCTGTGGACGGGTGTGCGCTGCCACTGGATGTCACTGTCGCTTTATGGCACTCCGTGTACTGGGAGGATGGCTTGGGACAGCGATGGGTCCCTGCACTGAACATCCAAAGGGTGGTGGGATGGTTCCGTGGAGCCGGATGGAGCCCATGCTGTGCATTCTTCTGGGCAGTCCCAGAGAAAAATAAATTTTTATGTTGCCAGTGGTCATGTCATTTGACTCTTTTTTTTTTTTTTTTTTAAACTTCCAGAGGCTCAGTCCAGAATCCTTATTTCTTTACTCTCTTAGACTGAGACGTGGGGCTGATTTCTACAGCTTTCAGCAGTGTATGGGAGCCAGCAGATTGAAAAGGAAAATGATGCTCTGTTTTAGCTCTAAGCTGAGAAGTGGATCTGGTCTGGTATTTTCAGTAAGTCTAAAAACAGAGAGTTTGGATCAGTGTTTAAATTCAGATGTGTTTAGGTTTGGGGTTTTTTAATTTAAAAAAAAAAGGCCTAAAAGCCCAAATGGGAGGGCAGTGGATGTAGATCCCTAATTTTAAGATGACTGATGAGCAAAGCTAGCGAGTGGCTGCTCGCTAGCCCCTCTCTTTTAACAAAACTCACAAAATTATAAAATTACTATGCTGACAACATCAATCTCTTACTAATTACCGATTGATTCTGTATTTTTATGCTCACTCATCTAAATAACGAGGCATTTCCAAATAATCTATTTCTGTTGTGCCAAGCCTGCCGTTCCCCCCCCTCCCCGGACCCACAGCCTGTTGTTTATGCTCTAGCGGGGAGCTGACTGCTGTTCCCTTCCCACAAAGGGCAAAGATGCTTATTTTTCTCCCACTTGTCTTGCATCACAAAAGGCATTTGTCAACCGTTACATAACAGCAGAATTTGTCGCTTCTTCTGTTGGCCTTTTTGGAGGCAGCCCTGTCCCCGGCGCAGCCGTAGCCGGCAGGCTTTTGCTGGCTGCAGGTTGGTGCACGCTCCCCGGCACACGCCGGTGCATCCCTAAAGCGCACGATGCAGTGTGTGACTAATGCTTGTCACCCACCATTTGGTTTTTTCCTTTTTTTTTTTTTTTTTTCCTTCCTTGAAAAAGATGATGTGGAATTGCGTGTCTTCTGGTTTTTATTTAGGGGAGCAAAAGGATGGGAAGGCGTTTGCGGGGGTTATTTGCTTATTAGTACTTGTGTTGAGGTGGGAATGGGAAGCTGCCCTCAGGCATGTGCCCTGCGGGGAGCAGCAGGCCTTGTCCTTAGCCGAGATTGTGTCCTGGGCTCTGCTGAGCCTCCAAGAATGGCTGTGCTGGAAATGGAGCTTGATTCACCCTCTGCAGCGCTCACGAGTTTAAGGGAGCAAGAATGCCTGTCGCCACCTGCCTCTCAGGGCTGCCAGTTGTTGTTGGTTTTTTTTAATATCTCCCAATTAATCTCGGGCGTCTCACACTAGCAACAGGAATTTGTGTTTGTGGTTTTTTTTTTTTCTTTTCAATAGGTTTGATTTCCTCATTGTTGGAATATCTTTTTTAGAGCCTTAAAAATAAATGGTTTTGCTTCCCCATAAACCAAACGCAAAAACTGCATGGCTGGCTTCCCTGCTTCTCTCTAACTGGAAAGGAGAGCGCTGTTTACCTGCGGCCCCAAGCTTATTTATGGCCTTATCTTTGCCAGCTATCAGATGACCACAGCTCCCTTTTAAACACGAAGCAAGCAGTGTTCCGGTAACCCAACGAGGTCTCAGGGCTCGCCTGCCGCTGTTTTCTAATTTACTCAAAACAATTTCCTAGTTGACTACTTTTTTTTTTTTTAATAAATCATAGATCTGTTTTTAATTTCTTTTTAATAAACTTCTTAAAGTACGTGTTTCTTGTGGACCTTTGAACTTCCTGGTATACTCAGCCTTAGCTCAGGAGATATGTTTATGGTTGGCTGTGAGTGTGCTTAAATGGGTTAACCCTTCGGAGTCAGTGTTCTCGGGAAAACGTTCATTTCGGTTTCTTTGTGTAGCTGATGCTCAGGCACAGAAACGAGCTTTGGCGAATTTGGCTTTAGCTGAACTAGTTGTTTGTTTCAAAGTTTAACTCTTATATCATCAGATGAAACTATGGATCAGATTTTGTGTGTTAAGCATGGCTGGAAGCATGGGATCAGCATACGGCTCCAAAAATTGTAAATCACGGTGCTGCGGGCACCAGCTCAGCTTCCCAAGAGCTAGGCAGGGAAAGCTGCTGGCGGCTGCAATAGCTCCTGCCTGCATTATGATAGGACCTGGCAGTATCTGCAGGATTCATGGCCTGTCGATAAACAGCCTTCTTGGTAGCAGGATTCTCCTCTGACATGGATCAACCCATGTAAGCTGCACGGTATAGTTATGCCCTTAAAGTTAGTACAGCAGAAACACCATATGAGGTGTTAACTTTCCTGTTTGCTTACCAGAAACTTATCCATTTGGTTGTTCTTGAGGTACTTATACAGCTTCTGCAGCTGCTTTGCATCCATCTCTGAGAAGAGGGAGACAAACTGCCACAACCTCCTTGGAAAGACAGACAGACAGATTGTGCGTGTGAGTACAGACTTCATCCTCTTCCTCATTCTGCTCCCTAGTTCTGGCTTGGTGAGTGTAACTGCTGACATACCCTTTGCAGAGCTTTTTGTTTTGTTTTTTAGTTCTCCACCCCCCCCACCCCTCTCCCCAGATCTTATAAACTTTTAAAGAACTGCTCTTCCCTAAGCATGGGAAGGGTTATCTGTTAACTCAAGTGACCGCTTTACTTGCAAAGGGATGTTGCTGATGGGCAGCACATCAAAATTGTCCTTGCACCGGACAGGACTAGGTGTCACATGGCCTCTGCTACAATTTCCTGTAAGACCTGTGAGTATTTGTCAGTTAGAGCAAGCTATACAAATCTCCTGCAGATACCCAACCTGATTTCCAGTGCCTGGAAATGTCAGGCCAAAGTACATGTGTCTCTGCCCACATGGAGCAGCAGGGGCAGGAGCCTGTCACGCTGGGACCATCACGGGTGCAGTACCACTGGTGCCAGTTAAGAGGAGACCCTTACTTCTGCCAGTGCTTGACCTCTGAGGCTCTGCAGTACTGCTGGAGAAACAGATCGATGCGCTCTCCGACTATGGTCAAACTTTCCTTCATGTACTTCAGTTTTTTCTCTGTGGGGACGTGCTGGGGCAAATGCAGTTTCCTAAGTGACTTCTTAAAGGGGCTCAAAAGCTCCTTGCACTGCAAAGAAAAAATGTTGGCATAGATGTTCAGCACTTTAAATTCATATCTCAGGCATTCCTTTTCATTAAATAAACTGATTAAATAGCTGGCTGGGAAAGCACTGAAGTGTTTTGATAAGTGTCTCCTGCATGGACACGGGTGAGCTGATGTAGGTCTTCAGCAGGGCCTCTGTTAGATGCTCCCATCGCTCTGCAGGAGTCACTCCTGCGCATCCCAAGGATGGTGACACCCCAGGTGAAGCATGTCGAAGGTGACATGCAAAGGGAATTGAGGGATTTCCAAGACTTGGGAATGCCTTTTTAATATTGTAGGATGAAAGGTATAAATTTCAGGCCACAAAACAGCTGCAGTTCTGCAGGGAGGGGAAAGGGAACTGCTTTACTGCTTTTTCTCACGCTTCTTCTTCCTGTGGCCAAACCTGAGACATGTTGCAAACATTTGCACGTGATGCAGGAACAAACACTGTGTCTGGATGCCCTCCCTTTTGTCTGTCTCTCTTTGTGTCTGTTACGCGCCCTGGGCCGTGACTGGGGCTGTGTGTGTTATGCCATGATGCACCAGGAACGGGAAGGTCATATCCCACGGTGGGGGAGGATGGTGTGAGATGGAGTTTTGCGGCTGCAGTGTAAGTGATGCAGAGGAACCAAGCCACTGAGGCCAAGGGAGTACATGGCGTCATGTGAAATGATAATGTAGCTGTACTTGTTTCAAAAAACTGAACAGTGGATGTGAAATGTGATTGTTTTGTTGTTGTTTTGGGTTTTTTTGGTGGTTTGGTTGTTTTTCTTCGTAAACTGAAAATGTGACATCCAGATGGCTGGAAAAATGATGAGGTAAAAAACTTTGTAGTAAAAGAAAGCTACAGAATGCAGTGTCTTGTCCTGCTTATTCGTTCCCTCTGCCAGATTCCTGGGTTTTATTCACACTCTCTCTCTCTCAAATGTCTCCCTCAGAGATGTCACTGAGTTTTTCTACCGCTAAATTCTATTCAGTATCTCACAATTTTAAAGGTGTCCTGATCAAGGCCTTCTGCACAGCAGATGAGCGGGGTCTTGCATGGCGGAGAACTCTCACTGCCAGTTACAAAGGCTGCCTCCTTCGCTGTGCCAGCCAGATCTTTCTTCATGGTCTGCAAATTGCCAAAGCCATAGGTTAGTCTTACGGTTCATGCAAATCTTGCATTCTCTCTTGAAAAAACTGCCAAGGACAAACCCTGTCCTAAGGCTCAGAAGCATTTCTCTTCCTGCCAAATCATTTCAGATTGGGTTTTCAGAGGTGCTTAATGAAGCTAGGTATTCAATTATAATTAAAAATCCATAAGAATTAGGTGCCTACTTGAAGTCCCTTTTGGAAATCCTACCTCTCATAAATTACAAGGTAAACAATGGCCACTCGTTCCTAATGGCATTAATCAAATATGGGCTGGCAGTCACTTGTTAAGTAGAAATATGTGGTTACAATGAGCCCATTGTAACGCCACGCTGCTCCATCCGCAGCTTTTATTGATGGCAAAGGCACCAGGGCTGGCCTGCTGCAAAGCCAGATTGAAAACAAAATCCTCAGCCACTGAACTTGCACCTCCCTGCACCGGGGAGGGGGATATTTTCTCTTGCAAAGGGCAATGAATGTCTGTTTTCTCTGTGTCGACATTTGTGTAGGTAACTCATCCAGTCATCTTTTGGAAAGCAACGCTTATATAACTGACTTAAACACAAGCTTATGTTGCCTTTTAAAACATGCTGAAGTGTGTAGGAAGAGCAGTCCTTTCCTCCCTGACATGCTCTGCTCCCTTGGAACATTACTGCTCTGCAAGTCTGATCCCAAACCACATTTCAGAGATGAAATTGAAGCTGGACTCTTTCTGTGGGCTGATCTCCCTGCCCATGCTCACCTGGCTGTCCGTGCCGTCCCTTGCCCTGGCTCTGTCCAATTCATCCTTAAAGCCCATCTCCTCCATGGGACACAGATCCCCACTCCCTCACTTGCGCCAGGTAGGAATGGAAAACTGCCACAGAGCTGTGTTTGGACCAAAATGTGCTGGAGTGACCAAGGTGACCAGGTTGGTGGGACACCGGTTCTGAGTTCCGCCAACCATGGAGACTGCTTTTGCCCTCCAGCCCCACAACACTGCTGCGCTCTGGGGCAGAGTCACCTCTCCCCATCAGTTTTGCCATTGATTTGTGGTCCTAAAGAAATAGGCAGAGAACCCTGGATTTTTCCCCTTGCTGGTAGTGGTCAGGATGTTTGATGCTGTCAAAGGCTCCTGTGGGCAATGGGAGGGAAATGCTTTGCTTTGTGTCTATAGGAGCTTGGTGGAGTGTCTGGGGCTCTTGGTTGGTGCTGGGTTTGTACCTGCAGCGAGTCCAACACCTGTAACTGTGGATCAGTCCGTATTATTTTAGCCTCTGAAGGAGGTGCAAAGTGCAGCTCTGAGTCACACACATGGCTGTGTGCACCATGTTGGCTATCTGCGAGTGTGGGTGCAGCTGCTGGTGTAAGCAATCGCAATTTTCCACTATGGCTTGTGCATCAGCAAGTTCAAGACAGGCCTTTCTCCAACTTTCCCACTAGCCCTGCTGCACCGTGCTGCACGGAAACACTGGCCCTGAGGTGGGGGCCAGAGACTCTGGCTTACACAGGGCCAGGGGCGATCTCCATAACAAAGGCAGTCCCATTTGATGGGGAACAGAGGTGCAACCAGGAGAAGGGACCTTGGGCTGCAACCTAGGTGTTTTTCAGGGAGCTGGTTGGAGTTGAGGCCTCAATTCTCATCACGGTGTGATGGAAATTCAGGGTTACCTCCTTCACAGATGGAGGTGAAAGCCAACCACAGTGAGATCTCACTCTGGGTAACATCTCTTTTAAAGCTCTTTTCTTTTTAGAAAGATTCTTTTTAGAAAGAATAAATTGTAGTTGCCGGGAAGAAATCTGAAAAGGCTTAGAATTAAAGAGGCTTTGGTTTGGAAACCTACTTCAAGGCAAAATGCTTTCACAAAGAAAAATGTGTCAGGCTCCCATCATGCCCTGACCAGTCAGACAAGTGCAATTGTTTTGTCTCTTGGACAATTAGTGTAATTGCTGCAGCTGTGATTCAGCTGTGCTCCTGTGCCAGGTCACTTCTGGCACTGGGAGTCATCTCAAGGGCTATACAAAGGCTCCCTCTCTCTGAGGTCCCCTGGGCATGGCTGTGTGGAGGGACCCACAGTGCTCTTGGCAGAAGTTCGAACGCTTTTGGTCAAGGGTTTCTCTGTGCAGCCGGTTTCTCGGCTGAACACCTACTGAGCCAAGTGCCTGGTGCAGGTAGTAGCCTTGGGAAAGTACCTATTGATGGGTCTGGAAACAGAGACAGGTTATTCTTTTTAGGCTGTCTTAGGGAAGTTTGGCCTTTACCCATGATTGAATTCGATAATGATAAAAATCCATTAAGACAAGCCCTCCCCTTATGTTGTTTATGGCATTTTCCCTCCTGTGTCTGCTTTCTTCCTCCCCCACGTCTGAAATTTTGCTGTCGGTTCTCTGACGCAGGAGCCTTGCACAGGCTGGTGCTGAGCAGATGCAAAGACAATTATCTTTTAATGCTTTGCACCTAGGTTTGTTTTGACCATCTGAGGTATGTTACAACTTGTTTAGCCTATACTAGGATTTTACAGTATGTTATATATTACTTATTACAAGGTAAGCTATGCAGTGTGAAGCAGTGGTGATAGCACAGATAAGTGTACCTATGCCATTTCAGCCTGGTTGTTGTGAGGACTATGTTAGAGGTGGTTTGGTTGAAGGGGATGTTGAAAATGTATCTAGTTTCTTAATGTCTATTACCAACTGCCTTCTTGCTGTGTTTGCTACCTGCAATTGTGACATCTGTCCCCAGCGTGGAAGGCAGCTCCTCTCCTTTTCACCTCCAAAGGTTTAAATCTAGAAGTTGCCAGCTTTTGTCCTCGCCTCTCAAGTCAGGGTATCGAAGGGGAGTGTGTTGCTGGCTAGCAGGAGCACAAGAGAAATGAAGCTGCCTCAGCACAAGCTTTCACATGCATTAACAGCTAGATTAAAAGCCATTTAGGAGCTCTAGGGACATATGACGGTTGTTAGCATAGGCATAACTCATATTTGCATGGCCATATCTGTGTCCTTGTGAGATTACAGCTTCCATGGAGCATGTGACTACAACATGGAGAGGCTCTTTTGGCTTATCATGTGTACACTTTGCTGTTTCAGAGGATGAAGAAGGCCTTGAGTTCCCCTTGAAAAATCCCAGTCTTCTACCTTTCCGTGTACCCTGCACTCAGAGCTCAACCAAAGCCATAAATACACAAGCAGGAGGTATAGATGGACTTCCTTGGGCTGTCTTCATCTGAGGATCTCGCTGTATTTAGTTGTCCATTGGAGCAGTGATCTTGTCTTCTATGGCATTACTCAGTACAGTAGGAGAGCAGGAGACTAGACAGTTGAGGCTGCAAAATGCTGTTTTTCCACTGTTGAACCGTACAATGATGTTCAAAGCTGTGCTCTGACCGCTGAAGCTATAAACCTTCCCTGTCTCTTGAATTTTTTTGGTAGCACTGAGTCAGATTTCAGCTCATTTTGTTCATCATGTAAGGTCTTGTGGATGAGTCCACTCCTTTGAGATCAGGCATGAGACGTGCCTTTGAGTCCTCAGAAGTCTCTGGTTGTATCCTGTCCCCCTGCCCCTCTGGAAGACGTTAATTAATTTCTACTTTGAAGCGTATCATGTCGGAAGATGGTATAACCCAGACCACATCTATGTAGATTTATTGTATTATATTGCCTACTTAAGGGCAGGAATCCTTTGAAACAATGTTCTAATTGGATGGGGAAAAGTCAGGAGTACAAACAGATTATGTGTCTCATATTTCTCCCTGTGAAGGAAAGGGAGCTGAAGTGCCAGTCAAACACACTGTACTGCAACACTGCACCTTAGGGAAAACTTTTCCTTTTCCCCTGACAGCTCTTTTATGAATATTAATTTCTGCTATTTGAGTGCCTTAGTCTTCCAGGAGCTGTGCAAATGCAAACATTAACCAAGTTTTCTAGTACAGCAGCTCTTCCAGTGCGAGAGTAGGCATGTAGCCAAAAAGGAAACAGTTGTGAAGATGCTCTGTTTATGCTGCTGTTCATTATTTGCCGTTTTAGGCAGACTTAGCCTGAATACCACGTGTGATGTGATGAGTCAGGTTGCATATAATATATGCAGGCATCTGATGCAATATTTATTTACTGGTAGGTCACAGGGAAGAAGAGCTGATAAAGATAAATATACAGGTATTTTACATTATACTTAAACCAACTGCACGTACGTGTGGTTTAGTTAAACATAAAACACAAACATAATTGCTAGATGTATTGCAATGTAGTACTAAAAAGGAATTGTAATGAGGAATGTTTTTCAGTAACTTGTTCTTACCAGGAGGGTGGTGAACGCTTCATTTGATGGAGTGATTAATGATACTCAGCGCAACTGCTCAGACTGTAGGGGCGGAGGCTTTGCTAATTGGATCTGGAAATTCCTTTCCTGGTGCTTAAGGATGATGAAAACTTTCACAGCCAACTGGAGACACATCTACTCCCTGCAGTTGGATGCCAATAAATACAGCTCAAGTTAATAAATCTTGTATTAGGGGAAGAGATCTGAAAGAGAATTTGGGCCTAGTTATTGTGTCTATGTGGCATTATTAGACACATCTTAAGATGTCGTAGGAGGCCCTTTCTGGTAAGTGTTAGGAGTTGCTTGTTCGAACTAACGTGGTAAAGAACCCAAACACAATCTGTGACCAGCGGTGTGTAGAAGCCATAAATATATCTGTGTCTCTTATCCACTTCTTGTAAAATCTGATCGGGGTGTTTCAAGTATTCCCATACTGGAAAACACCACTAATCAAACCTTCCACAGTGCCCAAAGTGACTAACCTCATGCGCTGCACACCTCCTTCTCAATAGATGTATCTTCAGATGTTCCTACATTATTTTATGCTTCAACAGTTTTGTGTTTGTCTTCAGCCTTTCAGCCAGATGTTAGTGAGCTTATTAATGGTGTTTGCTAATATCATATAACGATTTTTTTTAAGCTGCTTGAAGTCCTCGGGAACTGAAAGAGCATTATCAGCTTCCTCCATACTTTGCAACTTGCAGCCTGTAAGAAGCAGGATAGCTGAAGGCTTGCTTTCTTATTGGGCTTTGTAAGTTTTCAGTTTTTTATGCAAATTGAAATAGGCATTGTTAATGATATATTAATAAGCCCGTCCCTTTGCTGCTGCTTATAAAATCAAATCTATAACAAGTTGGATATCTCTTAATATTGAAGATAATTTAACTTCTTTTGTTAGGCTTTTGGACCACGTAATACAAAATGTGGTAGGTGATGTCTGCCTTGTTCACTTCCCTCTCCCTAACAAACTTGCCCACCATCTTAGTAACAAATAGAAGTAGCCTGGAAAATGATAAGACTGGTATGCCTGTGCCAAAAGGTCAGCTCTTCCTAGGGGATGTGTCAGGGGTTTGCATGGGATTAGCAAGATGTGCAGAGAGGCACCAAATGTATAAGCCAAATAGGAGCTCACAATGTAGAGGTAGGGAGCAAAAAAAAAAGAAATGAGGGAGAGATGGGAGAACTAAGCACTGCTTGGGAGGGGAGAGAGGGCTTGAAATCAACAGCAAGGGAGAAAGGTGGGCACAACCATGTGGGAAAGCCAGTTGCTCCAGGAGCCAGAGAAAGAGCTCACCTAGTCTCAAAATGGAAAAAACCAGCCTGAAGCAGAGAGAGGAAGACAACCTGGTAGAGAAATGCCCATCAAGACAAGAATGGCTTCAGGGAGGCTGTACAGAACTTGGTGATGCTTTTTTCGGTTAGATATAAAAAAAATTAACTCCTGGGAAAACCCCTGCTGGTTCAGAGAGCAAAGTGCCAGCCCCCTTGCACACAGCTCTCTGCTGGGGAGATAAAGCGAGGAGCTTGCAGATCTCCTGTGCATGCCCTGTGCCCCATGTTCACAGCTCTGCCCTGGGCATGCTGTGAGCCTTTCTCAGCAAACAGCTGCTCTTCCATGAGGTTTCTCCTCTTTTTGCAATTGAGAGGAACAGAATAAAAAAAAATAAAATCATAAAATAATAAAAACTATAGAGGAATAAATAGGGATTTTCCTCTTTTTGCAACAGAGAAGTAAAATGTCAGGCCACCAGAAGGGGTTCTCCGCTCCTGTTTTTTGTTCCCAGTCTTGAGGCTTTTTCTCTGAACAACTCACTGGGGAAAAACTTTTGCCATATTGTATCTGTGCATATGAAGAGGATGGAAAATAACAACTGGTCGGAGCAGTTGGGGCTCAGAGCCAGAAGACTGCCTGCCTCAGGTCTCCCCTTTCGGAGTCATGGCACCCTCAATTTCAAAGCCTCCCTTTATGGCAGAGGCTCTCCAATCTGGATCTTCTTTCCATCTTTTCCCTGCTCCTTTAGAAGATTTTGATATCTGCCTCCAGTGATCTTGTTCTTTGCACAGGAGCGTCAGACTGGCTACTATTCCTAGTGCAATCAGTGCCGCTGGGCTGGCTGCCCGCTGGCATGCAGTGTGATGAGGCTTCTGGGCATGTGATGTGTGCCAGGGTTGCAATGGGTAATGAAGTTCAGTCTCCTGGTAGTACTCAGCTCTTATCCCTCTGTTGTCACTGATGCCCTTTTCGCGCACACCCCACCTTCCGTTTCCTGTCTTTCTCCTGCTCCTATGCCTGTGCCTCGTATCACCCTGCCCCGTGCCTGACCCTGTATGCGAGAAGGGTGGCCAGTGCTTGGAGTATTTTTAAATTTCCACTTAACACTTATTTCAGTTCATAGATTTTCCAGAGGAAGTCAGGTTTTGGGGGTATTTTTTTTGTTGTTCATTTTATTTAAGAAAAAAAAAGAAAGAAAAAAGCAAAACCCAAGGAAATTCCCCTGCAGCCTACAGAATGTAGTTATCGATAGCAGTGGCTTCATTTCTCTTTCTTAAAGCATTGAACACCCTGTTATGCTTAAAAAAATATAAGCAAAAAAGGCCAGCCTTCTTTACGTGATGGGTTTCAGTCTCTTGTAATGATAGTGCAGTGGGGTAGCTGTAATGAAACGTAGGCTCTGCTGAGATAGGCAGAAGAAAAAAAAGCAGCACATGCCATTTAATTTCTGCAATGTTCTGATTTCCTCCTACCAGCCTGAAAATGCTAAACATGATCCTTTGTCTGGCATATGGGGATTTGGAGAATTGTTGCTAATTACTGCAGTTGTGCTATCTAGCTTAACTGGCTTAAATAATATATTAAGTGCTTTTATGATCTTTCACAACATGCTGGAATGCAAAGAGGTGCATTTTATGCTGTTTATACTTTATGGCAGGCATAACTTATATAACATTAATTGCAGAAAAAAATTGGTTTTGATGATTTATTGCTTGTATAATTCACAGTCAGGGCTCTAGATGATAAGATCGTGTTGTGCTAGGTGCTATGCAGATGCAGGGCATGCATCTTTATCTCAGAAGGTGGAGTCTAATGGCAGGGAAGGAGGCTGTGGGTGGCTACAGGGAATGGTGGGGCCAAACGACTCGGGATGCCAGGTGAGGGTCTCGGGACACTGCTGGTCAAAGCACTGAGGAGTTAATGTATATCTGATGGCAAAGGCAAAAGGTGTGCGATCTGGAATAGGAAGTTATGATCTAACTTATTTAGGGAACATTCCCATTGTTTTAATTAGCATTTAATATGAAATTAGGAACGGGTTACTAAGCATCATATCTAGAAATGGGAGTATTCTAGGGTCTAGGTTAGTGCTTATCTAGAAAAAGAAGAAAGGCATTATGTCTGCTCAAGAATCTTTTTTTTTTTCCCCCCTTTTTTTTAGCAAAAATTCTGTTAGTCATCTGATTCTACCCAAATCCCCACATCTCTTGCCTCAAAATCTCAGTTTTCTATTACCTGCTATTGTACCTCATGTCTAAACAAAATGTGAGAAAAGTATGCTGTGAACGTCTTGTTGCTGGATCTAGTGTGATGAATAATTATGGAGCGGCTGAGCAATGCTAGCCAGAGGCTCAAAGAACCTGGTGAGACACATGTTGGGGGGGGGCATAAACCACAAAGGAAATTAGTGATAATGACGAAAAGATTGGCACATTCTGACCTATAATTTGGTTTAGTTTGACATAGCTCTCAGTAAAGTCGCAAGGGCTGTTAGAATATGCTAGTAATTAGCAGAATTTCACCTATTTGAAATTAAAGCATTGTGCAGGCTCTGCAGATTAGGGAAAAAATGTAGGTTTTTGTCTGGTTTTGTTTGCTAGTAGGTTGAAAACAGGGAGGTGAGAAACTTGTGTCAAATCTTGAAGTATAATTTTGCAATTAAAAGACTGAGGAGCAAGTGTGATCTGAAGACCTTCAGTTTCCTAGCTGTGACATAAAATTAACAGCTATCTTCATTCTCATTCTGTTTTAATATTCCTGCAGAGGAGCAAGCAAAAAGAACTCCCTAGGCTGGCTTCAGTGAAATGGAGAAGCTGTTACTTAGACAATAACAGGGTATGGGTTGGGAGAGGAGTGATTTTTTTGGTATTAGCTGGCTAATGTTCTCACAGTGCTTTAGATGCCATGAAGTAATAAATATCTAATGCTAAAAATTGAGAGATGCTCTCTGGGAAACACAAAACACTGTTTAAAGACATTTTTTGATTGGCTACAGGGAAGATTTCAAGGTCATACATGCACCAGCTTGCACGGATGCACAGCTGGTACCTCATCGCTAAAACCAGCAGAATCTCAACTAAAAGACTGTTAGCTAACTGTGTGGGTAAAAATGGAAGGATAAATTGAAACTACCTGAAAGTGGAAGAAACAGCCAGGAAGTGATAAGAGAAAGAGAAATGAGCGGAGAAACTCTTGCCTATCATTGTGGTGTCCAAGTGCTATATAACAACTTCATATTGCTCCCTTCCTTGAATGTACCAATTTTCAAGCTGCAACAATTTGGCAACCCCCAGCTACTCGGAACTTGTCTTCTACTGCTAAGAATCTGCTCAAGAGTCTGCTCAATATTCCATGCCTAATTTTTAATACAGTAGCTGAAAGGAGCTTCTAGGCCAAAAGCTCTTATACGAGTAGCTGGGCTTCTAACCAAAGGGAGAGTGAGTGCCAAAGGCTTCTACAGATCATTTAACAGTATATTTTATATAATAAAACAACATGCAAATACTTAATACAGTAGGCAAAATTTTGATTAATGCCTAATGCCTTACCTTGCTGCATGGGTATAATCAATCCACAAAAATGGCAAGGCATAACATTGAAGGAGTTATTTGTCCAGCAACAATATGTCGAGTTTGGTTTTGAGAGTCCACTGTAACACATCATCAGCCCCTGTGTGTTCAGCTGAAGTGACAGCTAAACAATCTGGTCACCTACATCCTGTTGTGGCTTATTGCTGTATTTAGGGGAATGAGGTGTGAGGCAGTGGTTTGAGCAGATGGCAAGCCATCGGACTTTTTTTGTTGCCTTGTTGCCTTGATCAGCAGTTCTTCATTTGACTCTGGACAGATTACAGGCATGATACTATCTTAGATAATGCTACTTGGTAAAGAACTTTAAAATCCTTAATTACTATAAATAGCCATTTGACACCATAAAACAGAGGTCTGTTATTTTAATGTCTTTCTTTTTTTTTTTAACCCCTGTCTGTAGGGTGCCTGGAGTGTCCTTAACTCAAACAGGGAGGTGTAACTTTTGGATGACACTCAGTGGCCGTGTGTGCATACCAGCATAAAAATCTGTGCCTGTGTTTGTGTGCGTACATGTTTGTGTATGCGGTTGTCCAGAGTTCCTTCACTATCTGTGTTGTGAAAGCACTGAACTGAGACATCAGTCTGTTGGCAAGGTCATGAAGGCTGGTAGGTTTCTCTATTTGGGGATGTCCTTTGTTTGTTCAGTGTTTGAATTGTGTGAAACCTTAATTAGCGAATAAGATGCTTTGGCCTTCCCTTTTAAGATCTGAAATGGAAATAAGGGAAATACAAGGATGTGCCAAATGACGTGACAGTACTGGCTTCATGGTTTTTGTTTTACTCTGCTGCCCTGCTGTTTTGAGATGCGCTTTCCATTTTATCAGCTGCTGGCAAAACATTCATGAAGTTGTTACATGTTTTATGCTTTGGTATTGCTTTTTCTATCTACAACAATCAAACTGCTAAGATGTTGGAGACCCTGTGTGCAGCAGCTGTTGAGCTGAGAAGAAAGAAGCTCTTTCTTTGAAAGGGAAAGCTGCCCTGTTGTGCCACAGCGGTAAGCCACTGCCTGCTGTGCACCAGGTTTGCTGTTGCACTCTGAGGGCGATCCAAGCATCCTCTTTCTACAGTGCCATTTGGACTTTTCTGAAACGGAGTAAACGTTAGTCAGTTCTTGCAAAGCCACTCCTTTCATTTGATCTTCTGTTATTAATTATTTGTACTACTTCTTGTCATAACACTTTTTTTGCTGCTGAGGATGGAACTGCAGAGAAATCCTTTACCTTCCATTCCGACACAGTGGTTTTCTGTCTACAGGAGAGTACAGAATTGCTTTTATCAAACATATTTTTTTCCCATTGTTTCCTGATGACAGATACTACTCTTAATCTACAAAGAGACAACACTTTGAAATGGGAGATCTATGTTCCCATCAATTTGTGTTACGTTGATAAATCACAGCATGTCTCACTTTCTGAATGACATGCTTCTGGATTTAGGTCTGCTTTTTTTTTGTGTCACAGTTTTTCTTTTTCAATGCTAGCAACAGACTTGCCAAAGCTCATCTTTTCCTTTAGCATTCACTCCAGCAGACTGATTAATTCTGTCACACTTTTCCCCATATACGGCATAATCAAACAGGTTGATAGAAAATCAGGAAGGACGTGATACTTATAAAAAATCCTAATGCATTATACTTAACTTGTGACTTTCACTAGTTGTGGCACCTTGTTTCTTCTGGGTTGGAAGAACATCAGCAAAGTCTGCCAGGAAAAAAAGGGTTTTTGACTGTTCTTTGTGGGCCTCAAGTGTGATTGTATCACCCTTCCACGCACATGGAAGCTTTACTTAAGGGAACATCAAGAGTGGAGGCTGCCTTATGGTGTTTTCTTCTGTGCGTTTCATAGGCAACTGCAGTAAAAGTAGGGGATCACTTACCCACCATCTTAAAATAGCTAAGAATGCGGGTGACGTACCTGATTTTCTTTGGTTGTGTAGATAATGCTATTAATAACACAAGCTGAAATTATGTATTGAGTAGTAATATGAGCAGCAATTCTGAGTGGCTTTAAATCTGTCATGAACTCCCTGAACAAAAACATTCAGAGGGAAGTGGCTTAGGAAAAATATGGATTAATTCTCTTGTAGAGGGGTGACAAGACTAAACAGAGGTAACCCACAGCTCCAATAAGGCCTGTGGGATACTTCCACTTCCCTTGCTGTCTCTTCCTGTAGAGGACCGGGAACTGTTGTCCAAACTCTTCTTCCCCTATCTGCTGCAACGTGGTATACAGCTATGGTTTTTGCTACGTGTGGGTGTGCATTGCAGGTCTCCTGTTGCTATTGCCTGCGTAGCAGTAGTTGTCACCTCCATGCTGTAATGTCACTAGAGCTCAGCCCTTTGGGGCAAAGGGACACGCTGTTCTCTCCTGCCTCCCCACACTGCTTGTGTGGTATCAACTCATCAGGAAAGAGGAAGGTATGAAGTGGCAGCTGCTGCTGGGAAGTAGCAGGGGACGACTCTCAGCCCAGGGGTAAAGGCCCTGGCTGTTATGGCAGAGGCAGCAGTGTCAGGGTGGGTGGGGAAGGGCACCTGCTTCAACAAGTCATGAGGGTGCTGGGAAGTGGGGATCTATAGGGCAGGTGTAAAAAGAGAAGTGCCCTTGTACTGAAAATAAGGGGGAAAAATCCAAATCATCTCACCCTGAGAGTCCCCTGGCGACATCACACTGCCACCTTGGTGAGCACTGCATTCATTAACACGTCCTTTCACCAAGGGGGATGATTACAGGGTTTGCAGAAATCCTGTTTGAGTATTTGTGGTTAAAAAATAAACACAAAATTTATTAAAAATAGGTGGGGCTTCCTGAGAAAGAAGATAATGTTAAGACTTTGTTTTCTTATCTGCTGCTGCTAGTTACAATGAGCTTATTAAAACTGAATTCTATAAGTATAACATTTATTTTCTTCTCTCTCTGTTTTTTTTTTTTTTTTTTAAATTCAGTTTTGTCCATAAAAGTCATGGCCTTTTCCCCTGAAATGTTCAGCTACAAAGTTCATCCTGGCAATAGTGTGGGAGTACAGCTTATATGGTAACAATGTGACATAGGAGGGTCCTGGTAAGAATCTGCATTGTGTTTTGTTTTGTTTTTCTTCTCCCCCCGGTTCGTATAAATCTGTAGCGAATGTCATCCTCTGACTACTGTTCTAAACCACTTGTTTCCTAGAAAATGTGGGATGTGATAAAAGTTGCAATTTGCATATGTAGTTCTGTTGTTCTCTGAGGAAGCCTCTTGTATTTTCCCCTCTCCCTCCAACAACATCAGAATTAGATTGGCAGATAACGATTCAAGGTATTTTTCTCGTTCATCAGTTCATTATAATTAGAAGGATATGAAACCATTTACCTATGAACACTGCAGGCCTACGGTTTATGAATACTCTTATTGCACAGTGATATCTGTCCCACCTTCTGCTCTTTTTAAATATTGGAGATGGGCTCTGCTGCTCTCTATTCGTGACTCTCTGTGAGGCAGCAGCGGGTAAAAGTTGTCTCAGGTTTGTACAGTGCCTAGTACAGTGTGTCTCAAATCCTCACTGGTGGCCATAAATGCAAATTACAGATGATAATCGGCTCTCAGAGTCCTTTACCAAGTTTCCTTCTAGACTGATGGGTGAAGATAGTCCTGGTAGTTATGTCTGTGTTGGAGATTTGGGATCTACATTTCAAAAGCGCATAAATGTCTTAAAAGAATAAATCCTAGTGCAGCAAGTAGGACTTGTCTGACTATAATCCGTTACATGCAATTACAAATTCTACTTTTACGTTTCTGATCTGTGACCATTTGAGAAAATTAAGTTTTCTACATGCTTCTAGCATGGGACTGTGGTTTTGTTCAGGACTAGGTTTTTTTCCTAAAAAAAGGTTTTATCAAGTTTAAATGCTCAAGACGACTTCCCCTCCCTGCCTCCAGTTGCTTGGAGCAGATCAGGACAGGCTGAAATATTGACCTTTGACATGTAAAGAATTAAGCCCTAACTGATTGTTTGAGCATTCACTATGCTCGCATATTTCCCTAGTCACAAATTTGATTTTGATGACCAGAAGCTCACTTGCTGGAGTAATAAAACCCCAGAAAAATCCCTTACTGGGTTCCCAGTATACAAATTCATAAAGATGACACACTATGTTTTAGCAAAATCCTGCCTTTTGTAAATAATCCGTAATAGCTATGGGCTACTATTCTATGGAAGTACAAAATTTGAGATCCCTTCTCTATTTGATCTAGGCCTCTGACATGAGTTTTCCTATTCATCTACCAATTCTTCATCCCCTCAAGCTTTTTATATATTTTTTTTTTTTGTCTGTTAGGCCACCAGTTTCTATACAACACTTCTGGCAGATTCAGGTTTAGTTTTAGCTCTCTGGATGCTTTTTCATCTTTGTGCTGAAGACCCCCTCAGTCCTACTTCCCAATATCGTATTAAGTACGAATACTAAGGAGTAGCCTAATGTTTTGTATTTGGTTTTTTTATATATCATCCTCAACACAAAGATTGCAACTATTCTGGAGAACAGAGAGTGGTATTTACATAGAATAGCAAATACATTTATATATTTTGAAATAGGTTGCAAAAAAATCAACTGATCCTTAAAAAAGTTAATAATATTCCAGGATGGGGGGTGGGAGAGACAGATATTGGGGAAAGTGAGGCAAAGATTTAGAGGCAAATAATAGAGCAGGGCCTAGAACTTGCATTTTTGCTTCCTGTTTTTAGTGAATTTTAAATCAGGAAATCCTAGGGACTTACACTGCTCTTCACAGAATTGGTTTTGATTCACTGCAGCAGTTCCACAGTTACTTGGCTTATCTCTTTTGAGTTCAGGCCTTTTCTGTGCAACCGGAAACACCTTCTCCTTAGCAGATGCCCACTTCGGCCTTGGCTGAAGTCTGTGTGACTTTTTTTCCCCCGTCCCTGGTAGCTTTGTGGCCTGCCAACCACCCTCCTGGTGGCTGCCAGCTGCTCTGCCAAGAAGGAAACTTTGCTGCAAGCCTCCTGCAGCTTCTGTGCAGCGGTAAATGTCTGTTTTTCCACAGATACTTGACAATGATGCAAAGATACTTAAAGATATTTCCTAAGTGCTTATGAATTAATTTGTGATTAGTGAATAATTAAATAAATCACAGCAATCAAAAAGACATGTGGCCAGTTACAGTTACATTTGCATATATACCACTTTTCCACCAGAACAGAGGAGCTCAACTCATCTAATACAAGTCTAAATTCACTGTATCTTAATTTGATTTACCTTTGACATTACATTTAAATAGTAGCAACATCTATAATTTTATGCTCCCCAATAAGGCTTCATTAAAAACTTACTGCCAGATCTAATCCACAGTTAGCATACAAAGTCTTATCTCTAGGTTCCTGCTTCAATGCCTTTGAGAACATGCTTAATTTAATCTGAACAAAGACACTGCCGTCGTAAGCCTCCAGTCTGATTTTCCAATCTAGAATATCTTTGTTATTAAATTTGGTGCAAGCCATGGTGCATACAATGGATCAAGTAAATTATTTTAAAGCACTCTTCGAACAAAATTCTACTGCTTGTTAGACATCATTTGTATCTCTGGGACATAAAAGAGATGTCACTTTAGGTTGGATTTTTTAAAATGTCGTACAAAAATGCAGTATAAGTCTAAACAACTTAGCTAGCTATGAAAAGTAGCAAGCTTTAATGTGATATATATTTTTAACCATTTTGGAAAGCTTTTTTTAAAATATGAATTGTTAACTGTCATTCCAATCCATTTTCCTTCTTCTAGACAAAGGACCTCCTCACTAGAAGTTTCTGCTTCCTCATTTGCATTAAATACAAAGTCACCTGTTTGTGACTATACTTTAAGCTGGGATCGTGGCAGGATCTGACTGGTAATTATAATTCTAGACATTCATTTTTTAATGATTTAGCAAGTGAACCAGTTGTCATTAAAAAAACCTATACTGCCTAATAATCTCTGCCTGAGAACAGCATTTGCGTATGCTACAAGTAGAGGTTCTGTCAAGACATAACAGATAAAAATTCAATGTTTTTGCAAAGTGCTGGTGAGGCCTTAGTTGGAAATGGAGTAAGTCTGGTTATGTGTACTCAAAAAAGTGATCTGAAACTGGCATAGAGGGAGTCTGCTAAGAATTGGTGGAATGATGTACTCTATAGAGAGGGGCAACTAAAATAGCTTAATTTATTGAGTTTTTTTGAAAGCTGAAAAGAGATAGATGGGTTTCTGTAAATATACAGAAAAGGATGTTGGTAATTCATCCATGTTGCAATGTGGAATTGAGTAAAAAGATAACTGCGTACATAAAGATATATAACTGCACATATAAAGATATAACTGCAGGACAGCAGTTATAAACTGTGGTGGTTGCAATTGCGTGGGATGAGAATCGTCATCCCGGCAGGTTCCTTCACTGCTACATGTCTAGATGAAACAGGCCTGGGAGTGTAATGTCAGTTCTGTGGTGTGCCCTCTTACTTGGGGCTGTGCTGTTCCTGAAAGTGAGAGACTTAAGGAAGGTGAGGCAAGGGTAAATAGTCATGGAGAAATTGGCATGAAAACTAGAAGAAATTGGTGTGAAGCTGTCTTACAACACCACTGTGGTTGCTTCCTGCTCTAATTGCTTTCTGTAACTGCTCTGCCAGTTTGGGTCTGGCTGTATCCCAGTGCAACTTGTTCCAAGAAAAACGGGACTCTCTATGTATCGTTATCTTTGTAATTCAGAGGGGTAACCAAAACATTAAAAGATTCTTACTAGGCATAAGGTCACACAGGAATACCACAGTGAAGTCAGGAATTAAACCATAAACCATGTCTCCTCAGCTGTGAGTTAATACTTTAAAAAAGTGATCCACTGCAAACAGAGCAGGGCACAATTAATACCATCCTTAGGGGTTGGAATATATTTAACGACAAGATAAATCGGACTTCTCCAGCCATTTCTAATATTGCCAACTTACACTTTTGATTGACATATTGCCATTTTTTGTTGAATTAATTCTCTCAAGTATTTTAAAGAGTTTATGTTGTATCTAAATTGAAAGCTGCTTGGGTGAGGGACTATACTGAGAAGAGATATGTAAAGGTAGTATAGGAATAAGAGGATATAAGGGAGTTTATATCCTCTTTGAAAGATAAGTATGTAATAAGTGGCTGATAGGTGAAGCATGTTCCCGACAATTTCATGTATATTTTTTAAAAGCACTTTAGCTCATAACCATAGTCTATATTCCAGAGAAGCAAAAGGTCCTTTGTGGCAGATTTTATGCTTGATTGTAATAAATATATTCTTTGTCACAAATCTAAGATAATAAAGAATTCAGATGATGGCAGGAAAAAACGTAAGGAGGATTTATGAAGCTTAATTAATTTCTGGTGTCTTTGCACTTTGGTAGTAGTGTTACATGAGGAGAAATCTGGCCTTCAAGCTAGCTTCTCTGTAAGCAGCATTCCTGGCTTTGCGTATCAGATATGAAATTTGTTTGGAATGTTTGCTATAAAAATACCTATGCGTGAACTTACATCAGCGAGAAAGTAACTTCGGCTTGACCTTTCTCCAGCTCTGATGTGGTACGATCATTCAGTACGGAAACGGTGGCTTAGGGAACAACTTGTGACTGCTGTTTTCTCAGGCTTTCTTTCTGTGCAAGAACAATCCTTTGAACGAGCTGCCCTTGGAAATCAGTGTTTTCTTTCAAAGTCCTTATTTTCTGCTCGGGTGTGACCCGGGGTATGTTACCAGGCGTAATGTTGTAACAAAGCCATGTGGGAAATCCTCCCATTCTGTGTAAGTATTGGACTGAATACTAAAAGCAAACACGCTGAAGAACTGCAAAGGACAGAGGTATTTTTGATCCTTTTACAATTCAGTCTCTGTTTCTGTTTCAGACGTTGAAAAGACATTTTAATGGAACAGGAACTTCTTACTGTCACCCCATCCTCGCAGTACTTCTCCTTAGAGGGCTTCCCGAGGACAGCTGCGGTCCCCTGCGGGTATGAGGGGGATGAAGGGCCGAGGCCCACGGTGACGACCCAGGGGGCAGCCATAGCGGGGAGGCCGTTTTACCCGCACCCCCGTTGCACCGCGGCCTTGCGCCTCTTTCCTCAGTGCATGTGTGCGCACCGGAAGAAAGCGGGGACGCTTTCGCGAGTGCCAAATGCCAAAGCGGAGGGAGAGCGAGCTCTTTCTCACAAGCCTCTCCCTCTCCGCGCCCTGCGCGGCACGGCCGAGGCGCCGGCCCTGCTCTCTCGATCCCCGAGGGAAACGATATCCCGCCGGTTTGCCGGGGCCGCTCCCCTCAGCCGCCCCCTTCCCCTCATGGAAGGCGGGCGGCGCGCGCTGCCGCCTTTGGCGGGAATGG